>BMAV01006275.1:483135-502959 GCA_019973955.1 Trichonephila inaurata madagascariensis
AATACAAATCATTCATGATACAAATTTTAAGGGTAGGTACAGGACATTCTAACAATCATTTATTGTATAGTTATGTATGAGCGCAAGTGACGCTGTGATGCACACAAACACAAAAAATAAGAGACGAAAGGAAAGACAAAGTGTTTATTCAAAGCGTCGTTGACAAGAGTAATGTTTACAATAACTGTTCGTCACTGTTCAGCAAATGAGCTATGAAGTCCAGCTGTAGCGCATATTGCTGTACCACCCGTTGGCAGTCGAAGATAGTCTGTCGGATTCGAAGCTTGTACTCTCTGAAAATGGAAGAGGTGTAACCGATTTTTGTTTAACACTCTAGAAAAGGTTTGATGACTTACACTTATGGGATAAGCAAAAGCTCTTGTACTTGACTCGGGTCCATCAACAACAGCGTTCAAGATGCTTTCTTCCAAACTTGGACTGGGTACAACTCTTCGTCGCCCAGCATCATGTCTGGTGACGTGGAACGAACGTGTTTCACAAAGTTGACGATGTAACCGCTGAAAAATTCTGTGATCCAGCATTCATCGATCAGGAAACTGCGAACGATACATTCGTAACATAGCTCTGCCGTTATCATTGGCACGGCCGTACATGCAATGCATGTCTGAATTTTTGGCACATGTAAAGTCTCCGATAGTAGACGTCAGCGCAATTGCAAATGATGCCTTTCCTTACTGGAGATGCATCATGTTGAACGGCTGCTAGATATCTACTGCCCCCTACCGGCAACGCAACCAACTGATAACTCTATTTCTCTTTTCTTTAATATATCCCCTGTTTGCGCCTCACCGCGTCGCTTACGCCCATACATTCTTATACAATAAATGATTGTTGCAATGTCCTGTATCTACCCTTAAAGTTTGTACCATGAATTCGGGATCACCCTGTATTTTGTTTAAATTTTCAATCATTAATAAAATATTTTTTATTCATCCACTCAAGTTGAAATACATTTTTTTTAAAACATGAAGTAGATGACACTTGATATTAACACAGTTTTTTCAAATATTAATTTAAATTAAAATTAATTCATTAATTATAGCTCAGGAGATATATTTCAGTCGATGTTATTCCTCTAGATCGCAGCACCATTGGATAAAACAGCTTTAGTTAAATTTTGATAAAGAGATTTAACTTAATTTTAATAATCATATGCTAGTTAGACATCAGCATTTCTTTTACACTGTGTGGTTTCAAGATAAAATTCTTACCTATTATATTCAACTTTTATTAAAAAATGTAATTACAAATTCAATGTGGTTAAAAAGTTTTCAATGTTAATTTAAAAGATGTTTTGCACTTAATCTTGTGATTCTGTCATATGTATATGCATATTAATATTAATTGTAATTATTTAATAAGAAGTAACTAAAATAAAATTTTTCTTTGTTGACATAAGTTTGTTGATATTTAAAAAAAGTTATACTACTTGCTTATTGAGAAAATTGGCTTGGAAGTTTTGAGAGTGGTGTTCCAGTGAGAAATAGTTGTCGTCATTCACCACGGTTTAAGTAGTCTTCAAAATATTATAATAGTTCTGAGAGAGAAAGAAAGCGACGGAAATAAACAATTAATAAATGCATTGAGTAGACTGAAAAAATTAAGAAAGTGGTGTCTTTTGTATTTGTGTATAATTTTTGTTGTTTATACAAGGAAAATAAACTATCATCGTGATACTGAAATAAAATAGACTCCAACATCGCTGAAAAAATATTTAGTAAGGAAGCATAATCATTTCCAAGATATTAATTTTTCAATTTCACCTAGTCTACAAAATTTTTAAAAATTATTGTACATTAAAATATGTCATAATAGTTCACTAGCTTATATTTTCGTATGAAAAAAAAAGATAGATTCTGAATCAAATTCTTTAAAAGCAAATGAGAACCAATCAGTGATCAAGTAAGTACTTTATCTATAAATCAGGAAGAAGAATGTATCTTTGGTTTAAACGTAAGAATTAAGATCAAGGAAAGTACATGTAAAGAATGCATACTTTTTTTAATGATAAGTCACTTTTCCCTCGTTTAAAAAAAATTTAAACTAGTATTTTTTTTTTTTTTTTTTTTTTTTTTTTAAGATTTTGTGAATATTACAATAGAGCAAAAGTGCAAGCTTGGTAAACAAAATAACTTCGAAAATAGTACGTGAAATAAATTTCCTTCCTGAGTAAAAAAAAGGACTTTGTTTTTGGTTAATATTAAAATATTTGCAATACAATAAGAGTGCTTGCTCTGTGTAAGGAGTGCATAGCACGAACTTAACTCCACAGAACGGACTTGAACAAACACTTCAATCAACATTTGAATGTTAGCTCGTGGCGCTATCTAACGGAAGAAAAGTAAACGAACGAAAAAAGCATTTTTTAATGTTGTTAGTTTCGTCGTTTGTTTGCTCGTAGTTTGTTCTGTACCTACTTGCTTACTTCGTAGTTTGGCGTTAATAAATATTAAAATATATGAAACATTTTATTCAAATGAGGATAAAGGGAAAAATTTTCAATAAAAAATGCTATGAACAAATTTTATACCAAAACATATTTCTCTAACAAAAGCTCATTAATTCTTTTGTTTTTGTTTATTTAGTTCTCATTCAATTCCTACTATTAGCTCACTCTCTCTATTTTTTTATTTATTTATATATATATATATATTTATCTTGTTCAAATTTTCAATCGTTAATAAAATGTTTACTATTCATCCAATCAAGTTAAAATAAAAAAAATTTTAACTTGTGGATGACACTTGATGTTAATACAGTTTTTCAAATATTAATTCATTAATTTAATTTAATTAATTGCTGGTTTTATACGCCAACTTAGATTTGTCTCCATTGTTGTAACAATGTAACTGCTAAAACAATGACAAAAGTTGGCATCGAAAACCGATTTTTCAGCTAAACTAGCCAAAACGGGTGTGCATTGTTACAACAATGCAGACAAATCATGCTCTTTTTTCAATTCCTACTATAAGTTCACTCTCTCCC
Source organism: Trichonephila inaurata madagascariensis (assembly GCA_019973955.1). NCBI lineage: Eukaryota > Metazoa > Arthropoda > Arachnida > Araneae > Nephilidae > Trichonephila > Trichonephila inaurata. The sequence continues at coordinate 486,142 of BMAV01006275.1, forward strand.
GATATATATATCGTTCAAATTTTCAATTGTTAATAAAATACTTTCTATTCATCCATTCAAAGTAGGAATTGACTTTAAAATTTTTTTTTATATAATACTTGTTTTTCTCTACTCTCAAAATGATTTCTTGGTTCCCAATCTCTGTAATTGAAATCCAGTCTTCTATATTTCTTCCATTCCGCCAAGACTATAAATTGTTGCTCTTTTATTGAATGAATTTTAAACTTTAATACATGTATAATCCCAATGAAATATTGCTTCCTATTGGATGTAGTTTATTATGAGCTAAATACACATATTAACAATCATTATAAAGTGAACATTTTTGCAGCTTTAATAATACCAATAGCTAGTAATTTTTCTTCTAAATAAAATGTTGGATTTAAATAATAATATTCTTTGCTTGCAAATTCGCCAATAATGGCATCTAGATAAATTGATGACAAATCTTTCTCTATATTGCAATTAAACCTAAGACCTCAACTTCGAAATAGAACTGACTTTATGTTTAATTTTATTGTTTTTAGCTTTAAAAAATTTTTCTTCAACAAATTGTAGCTGTGATTAGCTGGATTAAATATATTTCTAATGACACAGAAAATTTTAAAAACAAGAATATAAACTTTTTTTTCAATAAATTCCAGATTTAGTAAGGATTAGTATAATTAAAATTAATGATTTTGTACATCATTAATTCAGTTCCTACACTATTAGCTCACACTCTCTATATATTTATTTATTTATCTTGGTGGAATTTTCAATCGCTAATGAAATACATTTTAAAGCACTCGATTGAGCTGAAATTTTATATACATGATTATTTTGGATGACAATACAATAATTTAATTATAATTAATAAAAATGAATTGTTTAAAACTAATTATTTAAAGAATTACAAATACAGCCACGTTGGCATCATTTTTTTAACTTAGTGACCCTTTTGGCGACTTGTAACAAAACTTGAAAAAGGTTTTTTTTCTCACGTTTTAAAGCTTTCAGTTGAACTGAAATTTTATATACACGTTTGTTTTGGATAACAATACGATACTTCAATGATAAGGAATAAAAATTAATTACCACTTAATGTTGTGATTCTGTCCTATGTATATACATATTTATATTAATTGTAACTATTTAATAAAAAGTAGCTAAAATAAAAATTTTCTTTGTTGTTCTAAGTAGGAATTGACTTAAAATTTTTTTTTTATATTACTTGTTTACAATATATCCTCATCGACATCCTTAGATATTGAACCAGCATTAAAAGCTTGTTACAAAATATCAAATTCTGAACAACATATTTTAAGTCATCCTCGGACATATTCCTGAATTTAACTAGAAATATAAAGATGTAATTGTATAATTGCATTAATTTATTGAGACAAACCTCTCTGGAAAGAAATTCAAAATGTTGAGTACAATTCAATTTTAAAAATTATTTTGAATCTTCTGTTACCAATGGCGTACGCAAGGATGGGATTGGGGTTCAAAGCCCTCCCATAGGCTATCAAATCTTTAACTTTTTGCATAAAGTTAACGCTTAGATAAACGTCTAGACTAGAGGTTTTCAAACTTTTTTGTCTCATAGATCCCTTGCCATGTTTTTGGGTTAGGTGCAGAGAAATATAGAAAAAATATACTTAGAAATATACTTACGAAATATAGAATTTTTTGCAAATTTATCAACATAAATGTCTTTTTGACAGCTGGTATCAAACAACTCTTAAAGATTTATGATGAAGTATAGTGTTCAAAACTTAAAACACACACATGCTAACTAATTAAATAAAAATTTAATTAATACATAAAATAACTGAGCAGCAAACAAATGCTTTTAATGGAAGAGATGAATCTGGTGCTTCAATAACAAATTTTCAACATTTGGCACCAATCTTGTCAAGTTTAACTCTAAATCTCCTCGGTTAGTAGTGTGTGTCTAGTCTCATTTATTTTTGAGATTGGCAACCACGCTGAGACTCCTTCTCATTAGGAAAAGCAATTAAAACCTTTTTCAAGATATTCCATAATTTGGGATAAATAACAAGTATAAAATGCTGAAATGATGATCCACGTTTTAATTAAACTTATAATGTGTGTCATCTTGTAATTGCAAATTAAACTCTTTAAATTTAGTAAATAGATCAGTTAAATAGGTAAAATGGTTTCCCCTTGATTAAAATTTATTTTAAATATTTAAGTCACGGTCTGGTTTAATGCGAGCTACTATTGTAGACCCCCAATTTTTTTTTTTTTTTTGTTTTTTTTTGTTGCTGATGTGGATTTCTTGCAGGTCATCATAGACCCATCGGGGTCTATATAGACCACTTTGGGAATCACTGGTTTAGACACACTTGGGTACTTTCGTCTTCGTTTTTTTACAAACAAAACCACTCCCATGAAAGTAGTGCCTATTGCTATCACCAATGAATGCTCATCAGTGATTTCATAATCAAAAGAAGATATTTTTTATGTGCCTTTTAAAGGGAAATGATATATTAATATCAACATTAGTCGCTAATGTTGCTGCACCATTATATCTTTGTTAAAACCATTACTAGATTTCAGTAGCGCCCACAGGAATTTTTCAGGGGGGGAGGGGTCCGGGGTTGAAAGTTCACCATTCTTGTATCATGCTATTTTTGATTTTGTCGATTTTCAGGAACAAAACACAGTAAAAAACTAATTATTGAATAAATAATTAGCATTAATTAATAAAATTAATCATTTATAACAAATATTTAATTAAATTTTACATATTATATACTTAGAATTATAACCAATCGGAAAAAAATCAAGGGCTTTGGGGGGGGTCCGGACCCCCAGGACCCCCCTTGTGTGCGCCACTGCTAGATTTAGATGAATTCAAGATATTGTGATAAAATTTTATAGAAAAGCTGAATGATTTATTCTTAAGAAATCAAGAAATAGTAGTTCCTGCCCGCTGCGTTGTCCATGGGGGGATTTAATGCCTGAGGTTATCTATTCTTGGCACACATTCTTGACACTGTGGATCAAGTCATGTTGAATTCCCAAACAATTTCCAAAAGGGAATGTGTCCCATTTGCTTATCCTCAACTAGCACTCCTCTGCATTTCTTCTCATTCACCCTCATCACAACAAAACAACTTATTTATAACTCATGGCATAAAATTTTTAAAAAGGATTTTTTTTCAAAGAAATATTTTATTTGGCATTATAAAACTCGCAAAGAGCCCCAAGTACTTTCTCAAAAACCTTTTCATCTGACATTATTCTGAAAGTCCAATAATCATAATTTCCAAATTTCTCGATTGCACTTAAATAACGATTCTTAAGTGGATTTTTGAGGATGTATAAAAAGAAACCACCCCCGAGAAAAAGAGATCTTGGCAGACTCCATTCAAACGTCAGAAAGAAAGCAGTGTTCCTCTTGTTGCTTACCTCATGTCTAAAAACGTGTAATTATATCTGTAAATATTAGCTGTTAGCATGATAATAAAGCATTTATAACTTATTTATTTTCATTAGAATCTTACGCTTACATCAATATTTTTCCTGAACATGGTACAACACACTCAAAGTCTGTAAATGCTTGTCATGTGGCCACAGTGCCGATTTAAATTCATTTCGAGCCCTGGGCGCAGAAACTCTACAGGTCCCCTTGGCACTAGCGTGGGACTGGTGGATCGAAATTTATAACCAGAAAATCTGGTTAAGTCCGGCTTATCCGGGCCCCAGGCCCCTGGACGCCCACCCCAAGCACCCAATGGATAAACCAGCCCTGTGTGGTCATAATTATGTTAGAAAGCTTTACGCATTTTAATCACTCGAGTACAAATGAAGACCTTGACAATGTATTCCTCATTAAAATCTTTCCTAAGTGATGCTACGGCAATTGGCGTATCTTATAACTTTTAGTACTTCAATGTATAGCTGATCAATTAACATTCTTGAGCCCAATTTGTAGACCACTTTTTTTCCCTTTCATATTGGAACTATTATCATATCCCCGCCCACGTATGCTTTATACATCTAAATAATTACCAAAAGTTCGTTTTTGTAAAATAGTTATACAGTAAGACCCCGCTTAACGCTGCTTCGGTTTAACGCTCTTTTATTTGAATTGTGGGATTCCCCGAAATTACACGCAGCGTTAGGCTTTCTGATATCCGAAGCAGTTTATCTGTGTTTCTTCTTTCCGACGGTATTATACGAAAATATTTTTATCGTTTCAAACATTTGTTGACGTTATTGTAAGTATAAATTTATATAATATAACAATTGCTAGAGTGACAAATATTATGATTTTTAGTTTTTTATCATGAGTGATAATAAAAAACACGAAAATAAAGCATAAAAAAGCATTTCACTAGAAACTAAAATGCAAGTGATTAGAAGATTAGATGCTGGCGAACGCCAATCTTAAACTGATGCTGCATTAAATTTGGCAACTTCAACAATAAGGACCATTCTTAATAAAGAAAAAATACTGTCATCGGTAACTTCAACTACGACAAGCTCTGCAACTAGAATTACCCGTTCTGGAAATAATACAATAGAGGAAATGGAAAACGACTTTCTATATGGATTGACGACGAAATTAAACGCAAAATGCCATAAAGCCAATCTACCTTTTTAATAAAATGGCAGAAAATTGGAAGTACAGAAGAGACTGAATGATCTGAAATGTAAACATACACTGATTTTAAGTTTTATTTATTTTTATATGCATATTCGTTTATTATGTTTCTATATTTGTAAGAAATAAATTTTTGTTTTATTGTTATAAAAAACACAATTAATTAATTTAATGGTAAAATACCTGACCAATTTTCTACCTATCTTCCTCTAACCCCATTATTTACATGATGAGATAACCTCGTTTAACGCTGTTTCACATTACGCTCTACTTTGATGGATTGTATACCCCACACCGCGATTTTGCAAAAGCGAATAAATGGATAATTCCCATGATATTTAGTGTCACTTAGATTAGAATACATGTATACAATTGTTTTAAGGACATTTTGACAAAAAAAAAGTATTTAAATACAATATTTTGGCAAAAAATTTCGAAATGTCCTCTTTTTGTGAAAAATGCTTCTATTATAATAATATTTTGCCTATATATAGCTGAGACCTCTCTACAGAGGCTCAACTAGAATGTTTGAAATATACAACTTAGAAGTGGGTTTATCCATGTTTTACGGCAACAGAGGGGAACAATTTTAAGAAAAAAAAAGCCGATAATTTTATTTCAAATGGTTGTAACTCTGAAAATAATGTGAATTTTTCGAAAATAATAGTTGAACCTCTGTAAAGAGGTCTGAGCTATATTCAGGCAAAATATTATTATAATAGAAGCATTTTTCACAAAAGGAGAGCATTTTGAAAAAAGATTATTCTAAGTTAATTTTTTGCCGAAATATTGTATTTAAATAATTTTTTTTTGTCAAAATGTTCTTAAAACAATTGTATACATGTATTCTAATCTAAGTGACACTAAATATCATGAAAATTATCCATTTATATGCTTTTTTAAAATCACGGTTCCGAACGTAGTCGGATACCTTAACAGAAAATGCATTCATAAATCAATGATTCTGACAACAATATAAATTTGTTCAATGTGATTTGAATCTGGCTTGCAGTTTAAAATAATAGTAAAGTATTTTGCTTTTTCTCCTTGAACCTGATGTTGTATTGTTTTTGTAAATAAATCACTTATAATCTGCCCATTTTTCTCTGAAGGAAGCTACCGGAATCCTGGCTCAGCCTGAGCTTTGATAAGGGTACTTTTTCCCCCGAGTTCGGTGACCTTCGTCAGGGGTGTCTCTAGTTCCGACAAACCTGACCCCAGCCCGGGGTGGCAAATTTTAAAAGCGGCATTTGGGTAAAATTTGAATTTTTTTTTTTTTTTGTTACAAAAAATTTGATACATTTCCTAAAATATTATTGGATGTCAATTTGGTATTTCATTGGATGGGGTATCTTATTTCCTTATTTTGTACTTTGTATGTTTAATGTCAGTTTACTTTTATGTTGAAACCTGATAGGTTCGAGGTGGGAGTATATTGTAACGTCGTCAGTAGTTAGCAAACAAGAAAATTTGTCACAGCCTCATTTTAAAATTAAGACAGTATTTAATAGCTTCATATGTTTCTAAAAAGTCCAATAAATATGCCAAGCTGGGCGGACAGTCTTTTCCACGGGAGTTCAATCCTTTTTTCCGAAAGGCACTCGCTATTCCCTTTTCTCTTCAGGGCTCCTATCCAGTTTACTCCATCCAGAGTTCTACATCAAGTTTTCCATTCCGGGCTCGATCTCCGTCTCACTCCAGAGCTCTATCTCTCTGTTTCCATCCAGGGCTCCATCTGAGTTTTTTCCTCTCCCTCCGTCTCCTCAAAATCCACCCCTTTTAAACACCAGGAGCGGGTTCACAACACGCCCCTCGTCTTCCTCATTGGCAGGTAAAAAAAAAAAGGTCTGCCCTCGTCCCCGGGCCACTTTCGTCTCCCATTTGCGCGGCAAACACAAACACATTCCTCTTCTGTCTGGAATCCAAGGGTGCCATAATTCTCATCCAACTTCTGAAACTCTCATTCATCTCACCACCTGGGCCTCATAGCCCTATTCTCTAGGCACCGACTTTCATACAGGCTTCGCCTATACGTCAACCTATTGTCACCGGCATTCTTTAGCCATTGTAAATTCCAGACCCGATGTCTGCATTTGTCCGAGGCCAGACAATACACAATGACCCCATAGCCACGTGCTCTTGTCACCCAACGTCTGTTTGGGGCCATAAAACTTCAAATGAATAGATGGGTGAGGTTCACCCCAATCGAAGACGTCACAATATGTTAAATCACGAAATTTGATATTATTTACTAGTAGCTTTCTCTCCGTCCCAGTGTGGGATCACAATGAACATTCCTTTCGCTCATACGATTTCCGGTGTTCTGCTATACAAAAGATGAAAGGGATAATAAGAGTTTTTGCTAGATGGAGAGAGCCCCAGGAGATATTTTATTTTAGTCCTGAGTGTAATTACTATAAGTTAAAATAAACGCTTGTGATCCCCATCATCTGTAGGCTCTTTTTCGAAGAAATTGGTTTGCTGAAATGTGCGTTTCCTTCTCTTACATTTTACTCGTTTTAAATAATAACAAGTAATTATGTCCTTAATTTCGAATCATTTTCTGTTCTTTAAAACTTAAAATAATATATACATATATATCGCGTTATGCCGTCTATTTGTAGGCAAGAATTATTCGAATATTATAGATGTGTATCTGTGTGAACAATTTATCTTTTTTAATTATAACCTTTTGCTTTAGAAAGAGGGGCGACATTTTTCCATTTTTGTCCGGAGCGGCAAATCTGCTAGAGCCCTGCCTTCGTACATGTACTCCTTGCATGAATGACTGAATCGACTTAATTTGCATAAATATTCGTTTATCTTGGTTAAAAGCAAACAGTGTAAAATAACAGATATTTTTGGTAACAGGTAAAGTATTGATTTCAAAATGATGCACACACACACAACAACGTTCAGAGGATGAGAGAATACATCTTATCAAAAAGGAAACGTTTTCAGTGATGACCGAAAAAAAATATTGATTCTCTCAAAAGAAACAAACCTCGTCAAACAAAGGTTTGAAATTATCAAGCTCTAAAGGGGCGTGAATGAAAAAAACCATTTGGGGCACTAAGTTTTTTGTAAAGTAAAAAATAAAATAAAATAAATAGTAATAATAACACAAACAAATATAGTACTAATACATGTCTATTTTTTTTTAAACAATACATTATTACTTTAGAAGAATTGCAGTTTTTTGCAATCCTTTTTTTTTCCGATGCATTATATAGCAAGAGCATTTAAGTGTTCTGCGCACATGCTTGACCGAACATAATATTCTTTATTAATTTTAATTTGCTGAAAGAGCTCTTTGTGCACTGGCTATATTAACTGGAAACATAAGGAAAAGTTTTTAGCCCAGTTAATACATTTATAATTAACTCGTTATTATTTTTAGTATGTATTGCAATATGTCTTGTGCGTCATATTTACATCCCTTTCATTTAAAATAAAATCCCGTAACAAATTTCCTGGATAACATTTTCATCTGCATCTTTGTTATAACATTTTACAAATGTTTTGAAATATTTTTCTAATTTATGTTTTTATAAGGTTTTTGTATCACAGAGATTAATTTGAAATCAGAAATATTTGTGGGATACTTTTAAATCTATCTTATATTTGTACAATGACACACACAGTATCAATTATAGTTTTAAAAAATATCGAAATTCCTCTAAAGGGTTTCCTATAACACTTCATCTTCTGCTACTTTTCATTATATATATATACATTCATTCTTTTTCAAATTCGTTTTTCAAGAAAATGTTCTGAAATATTCAAATTAAGTGTTAGCATTTTTGCTCATCTAAAAAAAAATGTGTTAAATTAGGGGTTAGAATTTCAGTTTTAACTTTGGGATAGGCATGACGCGCGTATATTCAAGGAAACTCACTCCACAAATTATACTGTAGCATTAAAAACAGCAACCCCAAGACCCAACATGCAAGAGTTTGAGAAAAAACTAGAGGAAATATAGTAGAAAATTTTCAAGCAGCTCTTGAAAAGCAAACTACAGCCATAATGAACTTGATGCAAATAATGATGGAATGAATGTTTAAAAATTTGATAAGCATAATAGAAATGAATAAACAACCATCATCTCCTAATAGAAAAAAAAAAGACAAGATTACCACAACAGAAAATTGAAATATCTATACCAAGTACATCTCTCAATATGGACAATACATAAAATAATATTGATATTGAATAACTTTAAAGGTTTAAATTGCAGTTCACATAATCGCGAATTTTGAGGAGGGGGGATTCCCCTTCCTTACAAATATAAACAAGTTTTCGATATCTGTAAATATATCTCATTTCCTCAAGCGGAGGATAAAAATTTTTTTTTGATCTTTTAATTTTCCTTGTATATCTTTTTTATGAGTTTTCTACAATGGAATTGTAGAAGTCTAAAAAACAAACTCATTTGGCTAAAAATTCCTCCCTTTTCACAACCAGATATTTTGATATTTCAAGAGACTTTTTTAAAACCTAATGATAATTTGCAAATCCCAGCTAAGATCATTTTCAGACAAGACAGACTTGACAGACCAGGAGGAGGGCTGCTGATAGCAGTACCATCAAATAAATCTGCCAAACAAATACCCTTTAAAAATGCGCAGTCATCAGACTACGAAATCTTAATATTGCAAATTATTATTAATAATACTTCCTATCATCTAATAAATTTATATGCATCTCGAAGACTTAATATTACACAACTTAATTCTTTTCTTGACTCCTTATCGGATCCAGTTTACATCTTTGGAGATTTTAATTTGCATCACCCAATGTGGGGCTCAAATCATGCTTCATAACACAGCGAAATTTTTGTGGAATTTTTAACGAATTCTAATTTCATTCTTCTCAATACTGATGTTCCAACGCATATACGCAATGTTAGCTCTAGTGCTCTCCTGAACTTTACTTTGTGCTCTTCAAGTCTCATCGTATACAGCAATACTTTCGTTTTAGACAGCTCCTACAACAATGATCATTGTCCTGTTATCACAGATTTTATTTTTCATAACCCGATTAAACGAACCATAAAAAAGTGGATTGGCCCTCAGTAATAGAACAAGCCAAATCAACAGTTTTTAAGATATACGATTACAATCATAATTTATCTGACAACATTGCTAAAATAATTTCAAATACTCGAAATATAAAAATCTCTAATAGAACTTCCCTCCCTGGTGGAATAATAATTGTCATAAAACCTTTACAAACTCAAGAAATACTTCCGAAAAAAAGGACATTCGTGAAATCTCTCCAAAATTGTGGATTCGATATAAGCAATATTCCAGCCCCGGCTCCGATTTTATATCAAAAAAGCTAAAAAGATATACTGGGATACAGTATGTAATAATGTTTCTAACCCGAGAATATTCCATAACATTCTAAAGAAAATCTCAATGAAAAACAATCCTGAGTCAAAACTGAATTTTCTTCTCAAGTACATAACATAATCATTTATATCCACAGATTCAAGCAACACTCTTTGCAGAGAACTTCGCATCCAATAATATTATCCATTAGCCTCTTCCTTTGGATTTTTTGCCCAAGATAATAATTCAATCAACAAACCCTTTCATTTATATGAATTGAATAGAGCAATAAAATCTGCTAAGAACACAACCCCAGGTGCAGACCAGATCCCATCTAAATTCCTGAAACTATTGAACCATAGTGAACCTGTGATAATTTTAAATTTCTTTCAACAGATATTTGATAATTCAACTGTCCCAAAAGCATGGAAGCATGCTGTAATTCTTCCAGTTCCCAAACCATGCAAAGATAAAACTAAAATCTCTTCATATAGACCTATCTCTTTAACATCAGTTTTCTCTAAGACATTTGAAAGAATTTTAGCCAATCGAACTGCCTACTTTCTGATAACAGAACAAAAACTACATCAGCAACATTATGGATTTGTTCCTTTTAAAGATAACAGAACAGCAACTTATATAATTTACAAAGCAATAACAGACGCAAAGTTGGATAAAAAATACTTCGGGGGGATTAGCTTAGATATAAAGAGTGTTTATGACTCCATGTATATTGACGGTCTCATTTACAAGTGCTTACAAATTGGTATAACTGGGAAAATAGCGCTTTGGATGCATTAGTTTTTATTTTACAGATCGTTGCAAATTCGATGGAGGGGATTATGGCGCGAAGTGAGAATATATTTAAGGTTTATTCCACGCCATATAAATAGTAAAAATGAATGATAAAAAAGGTTAAACATATTTTTAATTTACAGCATTATAAAATATTATAAGAATTACTAATTACTTAGGTTGAAACATGGAAATTGAATAAAGGGGAAAGCACGTCTTTCCTCGTGCGAGTCAGAGAGAGAAGTTAGAGCAAGTGTCCGTTCATATCAGTTCACTTCTCCTGCTAGTCGGTTAGTTCCAGTTAAGAGGAATTAGGTGGGTGCCGAGGCACGCCACAGGGATGTCTTTCATCTGAAAAAACACTGCTTAAGGGTCTTCCCCAAGGTAGTGTACTGTCTCCATTATTATACACTATATATATGTATAACTTTTTTGAAACATTGGAGACTTGAGTCGAGTGTTTTATATACATTTTTATCTATTGCTCACTTCAATCACTGCCGTAAATTACAAAATACTTTAGAGAGAATTAATCAATGGTGTAATTATTGGAAATTGAGCTTAAGCCCAGACAAAAGGACCATAGATGAACTCTCGAATAAAAGGATTCACTCATTTCCTAATATATTATTAGCTGGGACCCCTCTTCCATGGCAGTCTTCTATTAAATATTTAGGAGTATATTTTTCGAAACGGAATCAAAATATTAACATCATGCACCAAACGAAAAATAAAGTACTGAAAAAAATCAATGCTCTTAAAGGTATGGCTTACAAGCATTATGGTCCGAAAGCTGAAAATCTTATCCAGCTAATCAATAATAGCATCTGTAGCACCTTTTTTTTACACATGTCACATAATAAATAAATGGTCTGACAATCAGTTGAAACCTTTTAATGTAATACAAACCAAAGCTCTCAGAATTGCGCTAGGTCTTCCCCAGTGGACTCCAAATATTGTACTCATGAAACTGGCTGGACAAGAAATTCTCTCATACTGACTGGCATATACATTTTTCCTTTCTCAAATCTCCCAATCAAACCTTTTCTTCATTATATTGCAATAACCCTGATTCTCTGAATTTAAAAATTATGAAGGAAAATGAAAATAATACTGTTAGTATACTACATACTTTAAATGCTATTAGTAATCAAATCATCATAATCCCCAGAATATCATCCTTTTCATTTCTCCCATGTAAAATATATACCAATAACTTCAAATCTCAGGATAGAAATTTGCCAATTCAAACTATAAGAGGTTTATTTAATGAAATAGTTAAGCACATAATTTTCAGGATTTCTATATAATAGCTACCGATGCCTCGAAAAGCGAACAAACAACACATATAGTAGGTACAACAGAAAATTTCTCTTTTGCTTACAGAATAAATCACAATAACTCTATTTTTACTACTGAAGCTTTGGCTATTTGCCAAACTTTAGATGATCTGATTGTTTCAAACAAAAATCTGCTTATCTTATCTGATAGTCTCTAAGTTCTCTATACTCTTCAAAATATTATTCAATTAAATCATATAGTGCGATTCACAGACTAGCTAACAAGATTTACATACAATCATATTGTACCAATCAGCTGATTTTACTTTGGACTCCGGGACACTCTAACATACTATGGAATGAGCAGGCGGATTACCTTGCAAGATCCGTCACTGAATATAACGTTTACATCGACTGGATTGCTTCAGAAAACATCAGTAAAAAAATATATTAAAAAAGATTTTAAAAAGTAAATAATAATTTTTATTCAAGCAAGTATTTTGAAAATTTGGGCAATATTACAAACATTAGCATCATCTCTAAATAGACAAACAATAGAAGATAAGAAATTCTTTGCGCTCGAATCTTTAGCACAAAATGATCATTACCCCCCAAGACTTCTTCAAAAATGCAATTTAAAGGAAAATGCAATTTGTAGTTCTTGTAATTGTTTAAATAACTTGGAACATATTTTATTTTAGCGCTATCTATATAAAAACCAGTTCTTAGACATCACGCGAAGACGTTCGTTTTGGCATGATCGACAAAATACTGGCGTTCGGAATGAAAGGTGCCCGGTTCGAATCTTTATACATTGGTGACCCATGACTGAAGTAAGAAAACGCATCTTTCTGAACTGTCGTGGCGCCATCTACAGCAAGAAAAATAAGAAGAAAAAATAATAAATAAATAAAAATAATATGAGAGAGAGAGAAAGAAAACAAATAAATAAACCTGCTCTCTCCGTAACAAATAAACGAACGAAAAAAAATCGTTTGCCTATCCACCTCATTGGTGGGAGAGTAGTGTAGCGGTATCTAAATAAAAAAACCAGTACTTACACATCACGCGAAGCCAATCGTTTTGGCGTGATCGATAAAGTATTGGCGTTCGGAACGAAAGGTGCCCGGTTCGAATATCCCTACATTATTAAGCTACATTAGATATATTCATCTAAAATCTTTTCTCAAAATTGATCCTCGTTGCAATATCGCCTTCAAAGAGTTACTGGGGAAAGCTATATCAAACAGATCAACATTCAGAAGATGAAATACTTTGACATCAGCTAACTTGTTAATATTAGTTTTTTTTATGGGATAATAGCTTTTGTGTTACTCCAAATCCCATGTAAAGATATTAACTATAACTATTGGACGCTGACGCTTAATTCAACGGAAGTCGTTAAATACAGAGCACTTTTTTAGAAGAGGAGAGGAGAAGGAAACAGGAGGATGACATTCTGCAGGGTTACAGAGCCAAGCAATTTTCTCGCCAATATCGGCACTTGCTTTGAATACGCGATGCCAAACATTTCATTTACTCCGTAAACGTGGACCTACCTATTCGCGCGGTATAATCTGGTTTCTATTCATTGCATATTGGATGCTTCGAAAGCATATTGGATAAATAAAAAATATATAAAACCATCTTTCGAAATTGGGGGTTTAAATACATGCTACAAATTTATTTTAAGTAACTGATTGGTTCAACATTTTTTAAATAAAAAGTTGAATTATGTAATTGCAGTGGTAAGTAATACTATTACGAGCAGAAAGCGCTCACATTCTTGTTTATGATCGTTTTTTGAAGCTCCGGGTTTTTAACGAAAAGATATTGGATTAATTTAAATAATACGAGTGCTCATGACACATGAACTCCAAAAGGAAGCAGCTCCTCTTTCATAGATTATACAAAAGGTGTTACGAATAAGTATTTCAAATAAAACCAAGAAGTGAATTTCGAGTCGATCTTTCAAAAATGTAATTATATTAAGGTGACCATTTTTTTTACAATGAAAAGGAGGACGAAAACTTTAAGAAAAAATTACAACTTAAATATATGAAACGTTTTATTAATTCAAACAAAAATACGCTAATTACGCTTACATTCTTTTTGATTATTATCTTAAACGAGTATCTTTCCATTAAATATATATAAATTTTTTTGTTGTCAACATATCATGTTCTAACACAGGCATGTCAAACTCATTTGATATCACGGGCCGCATGAACAATTTTATATTAAGTTAAGGGCCGCATGTTTTCAATGTTCAAACAATTAATAAAGCAGGAATTTTAGAATGATTATATTCTATATTTATAAAACTTAATGTATTATATATTATCAGTGGCGCACACAAGGACGGGGGTGTCCTAGGGGTCCGGACCGCCCCCCCCCACAGTCCTTGATTTTTTTTCGATTGGTTATACTTCTATGTATATATTACGTAAAAATTATTTATATATTTGTTACTAATAATTAATTTGATTAATTAATGCTAATTATTTATTCAATAATTAATTTTGTATTGTTTTTGTTCCCGAAAATCGACAAAAATCAAATGAATATGTTGTGTGGCGTATTGAAGCATGATACCAAAATGGTGTGCTTTCGACCCTGGGGCCGCCCCCCCCCCTTGAAAAATTTTTGTGTGCGCTACTGTATATTATACATACATAATCGTTTAATGTTTCATTTCATTTTTTTAACTATACGTGTTTGATACTGTTTTATAAAAAAACAAAAATAAAAGTTGTAATTTGAAATAAAATTTAATATTACTTTTAGAATATATTTGAAATCGTTTTTTCCCCCTCAAAACAAATAATCAAAATTTGGGTGAACATATTAAGTTGACGTAATTTTTTTAAAAAAATGACCATAAATGTTGATCATTTAATCTGAAGCTATTTGAATTTTTGTTATTTTTCATTAAAGAAGAAAAAGTTTCTCTCATAAATAAATACTTCTGAACATAGCCATTCATTATACGCGTAAGAAATGATGACATTTTAAGCAACCTACCTATAGGTGTGTGAATAAGTTTAAAAGTCTAGAATTTTTAACTTTCGAACATTTTTGATTCAGCAAAGAGAATCAAAACAGATTTCAATTAATTCCATTTGTAAGATTTCTCATCAACAATTTCAATATCAATAGTTAGAGGTGAAGTTAAGAAACGAAATTGTAATTCAAAAATCTTAAAATCGGAAAATTTTCGATCGAATTCCATTTCTAACAATTTAATTTTGGTGAGAATATTCTGTAAATTTTAATTTAAGTGATTCAATCAATAGATTTCGAAAGCTTTCAAAGTGAGACAAATTTTCTCTTTCTGTTTGTAATAATTTTTGTTTTAAAGCGTTATTATTTTCAAATAGCATTGTAACAAAAGGATTTTCGCCTTGAAGCTTAAGGTATCCGACTACGTTCGGAACCGTGATTTTGCAAAGCGCATAAATGGATAATATAAATGGCGCATGATATCTAGTGTCACTTAGATTAGAATACATGTATACAATTGTTTTAAGGACATTTTGACAAAAAAATTATTTAAATACAATATTTTGGCAAAAAATGAACTTAGAATAATGTTTTTTCAAAATGTTCTCCTTTTGTGAAAAATGCTTCTATTATAATAATATTTTGCCTGTCTATCGCTCAGACCTCTGTACAGAGGCTCAACTAGAATTTTTGAAATATATAACTTAGAAGTGGGTTTATCCATATTTTACGACAACAGAGGGGAGCAATTTTAAGAAAAAAACGCCGATCGTTATTTCAATTGGTGGTAACTCTGAAAATAATGTGAATTATTCAGAAATCACACATAGTTGAGCCTCTGTAAAGAGGTCTGAGCTATATATAGGCAAAATATTATTACAATAGAAACATTTTTCACAAAAGGAGAACATTTTAAACAAGTTTATTCTAAGCTAATTTTTTGCCAAAATATTGCATTTAAATAATTTTTTTTTGTCAAAATGTCCTTAAAACAATTGTGTGCATGCATTCTAATCTAAGTGACACTAAATCTCATAAATATTATCCATTTATGCGCTTTTTTAAAATCACGGTTCCGAACGTAGTCGGATACCTTAAGTTAAGTTGATTTGCAATATCAACTGGGAAAGGCAGGTGCTTTACCCAATATTCATCTTTTAATTCAGTGCATTCATGATTTATTGCTTTCAAGAAAATAATGATTTCATCCAGCAATTTAAAAAATCATCTTAACACTTTAGGACTTGAAATCCATTGAATTTTCGTACAATATGGTTGACCGATAAATTCACATTCTGTATCTTCCAGAAATGAAGCAAGTCGACGAGTCAACACGCTTAATATAGTTTACAATTTTGCTGACTATTTTAAAACATGTCCAATATCCAAGTAATACCCACGAACAGTACTTTCTATGGAATAATACAATGTGGAAAAGTTAAAAATTATTATTACCATGTTGTTTGCTTGTTTCTTTTAATCTTGTAACTCCTTTAGTAATACTGCTCATGTAGGTGTGTGCACATGAGTTGCACGAAAAAACCAACTCTTTTCCAAGGAACACTTCATCAAAATTTTTAAAAATTCATCAAAAATATGTATCATGCATAATACAGGACTCGACTAGACTATAATTCTCGGCTAGTACTTCATCACCTATGCTGGTTACAGAATTTCGACTTAAACTTAACTATTAATTTATTTTTTTATTTCTGTTGGACATTATACCGCTCCTTTCTTTCTTTTTTTTCGAATCTAAGCCGCACCCCAAATTCTCAGCAAGTTTATG
>BMAV01006275.1:516250-537441 GCA_019973955.1 Trichonephila inaurata madagascariensis
TCCAGGTACAATAGCTGTATGCAACTGAAGTGAGTGAGAAAAAAATTTGTGGTATAGCATATATACTGCCAAGTTTTAAAGATTAAGTGAATATTGGTTCATTCAAAATGAAAATTTTATTCACTATTAGACTGTGACATAACATACTCCCTCACATCAGGGTGGGGGAAGGATTTTAGAGGGCCCAAAGCCTGACTGATGCCAAGTACATATTTAAACCATTTATAACATATTCAAGGCAAAAAAAAGTAGTGACTGACTGACTTTGCAGGGGGAGAAGGGGGCTAATATTCTCCATTATGCCACTGCTATTAAAATATCCCTCATGCTCCAAAATGTTTTTAAAAAATTTCTCTCTCTGTAAAGTTTGAAATTAATATGATTAGATTTTATAAAATATAACATATTAAGTTACAAGTTTAATTGTATTTATTTTTACATTTCAGCCTCCCTTAATTTAATCAAGCTATTTTATTTCATTTTTAATATTGTAATTGTTAATTACATGCATATAATTTTTTTTTTCATTTTGTTTTGCAATTTGTTAATGAATTAATATGTTGTTTTTCCCCCCTTTTAGATTATAAAGATGACATCAATATCTCCTAGTGTACATGTCACATATGGTAGTCAAACATTTATTTCTAATTCCACAAGATCAGAGTTTTTAAACAAAGTTTGTGAAAAATATGGACTTAATAAAGATGAAATTGAAATATACGATGTTGAAACTTGTAAAGCAGTAGGTGTTAGAGATCTTAGAGATTTTATGAAAGTAGAGATAAGGAAAAAAAATCATCCTCCAATTAACAGAACTAGTAGAAGAGGGTAATTCAAAGGAATTCATTATTATTTTTTATATATTTATTATAATTATTCCCAGTTAGATATTTTAAGCACACTTACATACTATTATATGTAAATTATTAGTGTTATTAAAAAAATAAGTTTACAAACAAGCTGTTTCTCTTCCAAAATACTTCTTTAAAAACTGTACCAAAACAGAAAATCTTTATTACTGATTAAAATATACTTTTTCTTTTGCTGAACTGGTTTGTTTTGAAACTAATTTAACGTTTTATCCTTATACTGAATAACACGTACTTTTAAAAAAAATTAAATAAAACGTTATTTGTTTTAAATAATTAACATTATGAGACTGAAATTTCTTTTAATTATGAAAGATGAAAATATTTTGTTAATGAGGAAATTTTGAATTTTTCAAGATTTTTATTATATTTCAAATTTTGTGGTTCATAATTTTATTTTTGACCACACAAAGAGTATAATTTGATTTATAATCCTTGTATAGAATTTGAAAGCATATTTTTATAAAAATGTTACGTGCAAAGGTTTACAGGTAAATTATGAGCATTATGCACATTCTTATACATGTATACATGACACAAAAATTCCATTGACTTTCACTTATTTCTAATTTTATTTTAAACCTTCCAGTGTTTCAAATGCTTCAATTTTACTGATATAAAATAACTATGTTGTAGTAGCTGCAATATTTGCTTCCGGGAGAAATCAAGAGTTTGCGAATTACTCTACAGCTGGGGTGTCAAACTTAAAAGCTAACTTGGGCCAAACAAACAAGGTTTAACTTTAGGTGGGCTACAAAAAAAAAAAATTAATATTCATAGAAACATAGGTTCATTTCAAGTAATACGTTATGATAAACATATATAAAAGAACAAAAACAAAAAAAAATTAATGTTTATATCCTGACACTTGACTTCTCTTTTTTGCTACTTTCTATCCATTTTCGGGAGAATTTAAAAAAAATTTTATTACATATTATTGTGTTGGTATATTGTCCGGGCTGCAAGTTTGACACTCCGGCTCTACAGATTGAGGAGGAGGAAGGAAAACTTTGATTTTTAATGCATTACTTTCCTTGCCATCTTATTGATTGATATAGAAATTTTGTAATAAAACACCTTTACTTTGCTTGTGTATATAAAATTATTCAAACTAATAATCAGGGTAGCCTGATCAAAAATACAAAAAAATGATCACAAAAATTCATCCTACATTAAAAATATAGACATGGAATGGAAAAAATCCAAGAGGTTCAGTATGATGCATTGCATTAATAAATATAACAGGTTTGGACTACTTTTAATTAGAATTAAACCTAAATATATAACCAGCCGACTTTCCCTCTTCCATTTAAAATATCGAAAAATAAGTACATGTGCAAAATCACAATACATATATACATTTTTTTTAAAAAAAAACTTGACTTCTGTAAAATGAAAATCAATAGGCAACAAAAAGAAAGTGGGAGGGGGAATGTATTAAACTTGCAATAAAAGTTTGATTTATTGTATTTTTATATATCTATATGATTCAATTATTTTAGTACATAAAATTAAATTATTTTAGAAATGACAATACTAGTATTGTCTTTTTTTATTATTATATTTTGCTTTGCATGTAAATTTTCTGCATGCAAAAAATTTGTTATAAAATAAGCAAAACCAGCTTGTTTATAATCTTATTGTAATGTAAGCTATTATGTAGTTGATATGTAATGAATATATTCTTTGGTATGGCTCAATTATTGTGGTAAGGTAAAATATAAATTATTCACTTGGTAGCAATTGACTGCTTCATCTACCTTATAAACTCATTGCTGTGGCAGTACTTGTATAATATTGTTTTTTACTTTCCATTATTTTCAAACCTTTCTCTGAAATGGCTATTTCAACCAATGACTGTTGTATGTAATATATCTTCTTTTGATTACACTATGCAAAGTATCATGTTTACAAATATAAGTAAAATGAACTGCAACAACAAATTAACCCCTTCTTAGTTTAGATTGCATCTCACATGTTTGGTGTTTTTTTTTTTTTGCCATATTGTCGTCGTCACATACCATGTGATGAGAAAAATTTCATCTCCTCCTTACTTACATGTTCATTTAAATTCTACGTTTTGTGTGTGTGTGTTTCTTAAGATTTGTTTGAGGTGGCCCAAATTACCCTACTTTCTACAACTTCTGCAGTAAGAAGGCATGTCTTGAATTAAAATAAAATGATTTTATATTTTCTATAATTTCACTTTCATTAATATTATGCTTGCCTGTCAGAATAACTTTTATTATGAATTCAGAGAGGTATTTCATGAACAATGATTTTAATACCTTTCAGTTGGAAGATGCTAGCTCTGATTTATCAATATTTATTCTAAGTTAAGTGGATCTGAAGATGAGGATTTGAGCGAAGAAGAAAAGAAGAGAAAGGAAGAAAATTCTATCAACACTATCTATTTTTCTGATAAATTTTGTAAAAACTTTTCATTTTTAGACATCTCAATGAATTTTTATATTGTCAATATTTAGATAATTTTTTAATGGTAAATATCAATAATTTATTTTTATTTATGTGCTTTTAGTTATCCTTCAAATGCCTCCACATCTAAAATACCTAATCTAGAAGTATTGAATAAAAAATTGTTAGACAACAGTGCTCTAAATGGTTTGGAACGAGCATTTCTCATAGAATGTGTGAAAAACTTTTCCAAGTAAGCATTGTGACTGGTTTGTTTTAGAGGATGTGTATTACTTTCCTTTTAATTTAAAATGTTTCTATACCCAAAAAAGAAAGAAGGATTTTTTTTTCTTGCTTAATTTTATTCTGTTTATTTCAATTAAATTTTATAAGATGCATGTAAAATAATTTCATGCTCTGAAGTATGATTGTCAAATTGTATAAATATAATAGTTGTACATAATTGTTTGTATACATTTTTAAAGTATTCCTTTCAAATTAACACACATTTTCGAATTTGTTTGCTTGAATTTTTTTTCTCAACTTTTAATAACATATCAAGTTATATTAACTTCTTGATAATTATTAAAATATTTAAAAATTGTAAATTCCATTCATTTCTTTTCATGGCACATATCTTAAATTAAATTTAATCAATTGGAAATCACAAATGTTTTTATTTCTTGTAAACAAAAGATCTTTTTAATATTCTTAAAATTCTAACTTGCAAATAGCTATATTTTGTCAAATGTATAACAATCATTTTTGAAAGATAATCATTGATCTTTATTACTTTCTTTAAATCTTTTTGATAATTATACTGTTTAAATAAATTGATTTTAATTCCCCCCCCCTTCCCTTTTGAAATTATCTGGATTGATTTTGTTCATTTTTTAATAATACTCCTTTGTTTTTTTTATATCAAGAGCATAAAAAAATGTATTGTTTTAAATAAATTATGCTTTTATAAAAATTCAGCCCTTTAAAACGCAAGAATGATGCTGTGGCAGTAAATCAAGATGCTCATCGGGAAATGAAAAATCGTAAAGTTCAAGTCAGTGCATCAAATTTAATTGCTAATAGAACCACTTCTACTCAAACAGGTATTTGTTTTGAATTTTGACAAAATTAATATAATGGTTATTTTTACTTCAATTCATCATTAAAAACAACAACAAAAATGCCTATGTATGACTTCTCATATTAATAACAATTTTCTGTAAATTTCTAATTTTGCATTATACTTATAAGAAACTTGCTAATTCAGTTCCATTAACTTTTTAAAAGTCCTCTTTTCTTCAATGTCCCTAATGTAGCATCTCATAATAGAAATTTCCATAATAATTAAAAAGTTCACAGTAAATTAATTCAGAAAATTTTTTTATATTTATAAATGTATGTTTGTTAATGAAACAGTTCAGTTATTTGCTATTTATTATTAATAAATTCTGATTGCTTTCTTTAAATTAAAAGTAATTTTTTAGATTAATGAAAAGGAGACTTATATAAAATACTTTGTATTTTGAAATAAGTTTAAAATTTATTAATAGTTTTGGATAATTTAATTTTTCCCTTTTCTACAATTTAACTTAGAGGTTCACCAAACTTATTTTTTATTCATTTTGTGAGGTAAAATTAGAAAGAAAAAAATTATTTCATTCTCTTTAGGTGGAAATTTATCTTCATGCATTTAAATATATTCTTAATTGTGACAGTAATTAAAAATATAAGGTGAATGAAAGAAAAAATATTGACTATTCACTTTTATTATTATTATTATTTTTCCAAACTACCTACCTATTCATCGTAAAATTTTTAATTTTGTATTTAAAGCTATTATTTTAATAAATTCTAAACTAACAAATTTGAATCAAGCATTGTGTCATAAACTCTAAATTTTATAAGTTCTTAAAAACTTGAACATTTTCAAGGCAACAAATAAAAAGTTGATACATCTGGTTCATCATTTGTATTATTATTGGTACTTGAACCTCAAAGAAAAAAAAATTCATGTTGACAACAATTTATAAAAGCAATCGCTAACCCATGACTCCAGCACCAATAAGTACCAAATTTATTTTAACTTCATTTGTAACTTAAATGACTGATGCAAGTTATATTCATAGGTATTTTATGTACAGTATTTAATGTATCATTTAATTTGACAATTTTAAGAAAATTTTTAATGTATTACAGAACTATCTTCATTTCTGAGTGTATAAATATACTTTTAATATTTTATTCAAATTTTTTCTCCTCTTCAGATGAACTAATAAACTACCAACCACCTTTAAATAACACCACTTTGACCAATGATATTATAGTTCAGAGTAAAAGGCTTGCTGCTTCAGAGAAGGTTGATTTGGCTAAAGCTTCTGATCTGATGGTAAAGAGTTTTGATAAGCGACGCAATTTCATATTAATAGAAAGGCCTGCAGTTTCATTTGTGAAGGAAAAGTTTCCTCTTCTCTTCTCATGTACTGAAGTAAGTATTTTCTTAAAATTAAACATTAGTTTGTTTGTTTTTAAGTTGTTTTTTTTTATTCTATAACTTTTAAATTATTAGTCCTCCTGTACAGGACCATAACATTTGTTTAAATATGGAGAGTTCCAAAATTTCATGTGACGTGATTTTTTTTTATCTCAAAAGCATTTTTTTCATGCATGAAAAAGGTCTTGTTTTATAATATATCTTATTAGATTATTTTTTTTTGAGGAAATTGCAGTTAACTAATCAAACAATTTTTGGATGTACACCTGTGATATTGAAGCCCAGTGGCTGAGCGGTAGTATCGTGCTTCCACGCCACAGGTTCGGGGCTCAAATCCTGGGCTGGGCAAAGTTGACTCGAGCTTTCATCCCTTCAATGGGTCGATAAATGAGTACCAAGCTTGCTTGGGAACTGGACACTGGGGGTTTTGCATCAGACTAACCACTAGACCGAGACATCTGCACATGCACCCCAATGCCTAAGGTCACGTAAACTGAGGCACAGTAGGCCTTGACCCTCATGGGCTGTTGTACCACTGAGTTCAGTTCAGTTTATGATATTTTGTTAAGATAATGAAAAGTAAGGTACCAACACATGTCTTAGCTGCATCATTTCACTATGATTCAAAATTTTGAACTTGGCACTCCTTATATAGCTCTAGAACAAAAGCTGAAGTATTACTTATAATTGAAGTATTAGTATCTTATATAGTAACATTTGAAAATAAGGATTAAATTAATTTATTGCATCAATGTATTCTTCAGTTAATTTTTCAAGAGAAATAGTTATTACATTATAAATAACAAAGAGAGTGGTGTAATATGACTTAATATATAATTATTAATATTGATCTCTTTATATGTATTTATATATATAATGCTAAATAACAAATTTTAACTTGATTTTGTTGTTGTTGATGGCCTGTTTAAAATTGATCTAAGAAAAATGAACAGAAAATGTGTTTTTAGAGAGTGCTGAAAGTTTTTTAAAAAACTACATGTAATTAAATATACTTATATCTTAGAAATTCAAGTCCTGTCCTTTTTAAATCAAGAGACAAGAACTATAAGAATGTTTTTGAATGCAGTTGAAAGCTTAATCCTAAGACATTGGTATCAATAACTTAAAAACAATATATTGTCATACAACATCAAGAAATATACAGTAAAGCATGTGGGTATTGTGTGGTTTATATATATATATTATAAGTATTGTGAATATATTATGGAGTAATTTAATCAGACATCACACACACAGGGATTAGAAGAAACTACTTTCCATCTCTTATTTCAAAATCATTAATATTTGAATTATTTATTACAATTAATTAAATCTGAAATTTAAAAGATTTATTTGAAAATTTCAAGAGAAAAATAAATATTACAGCAGTATCAGTTCATGCAACAAATATTTCCCATCAAATTCTTTGAATATTCATGATTAGCAATCTAAAATAAATTAGTTTAAAACCATTACACTTCTGTTTTTTTGTTTTTTTTTAGCATGAAATCAATTACTTATAGTAAAAGTATTTATAAATTAATAGAAAACATCTATTGATTTCTTGTTGTACTTTCTTAGAATCGTTCAATTATATAAAAAAAATTTAGGAATTGTTTTTTTCATCTAAGGTTTATCGTTTAAAAAATGATTCAAAAACCTGAATTTAAAACTAAAATCTTTTTCATTTGAAAACTTAGCAATTAGTATAGATAATGAATAGATGTATCAGTTTCATATTGACTCATATTTCTTCATAAAATATCTGAATGAAGAATTTTAAATCATAGCAGATAAATATATTTGAAGAACATGTTCAAAAATATTTCTTTTGTTTTTATTTATCAGAAATCAAGGTGGAAAAAATTATATTTTAGACTTTAAATAAATGTATTTTAATATTTTATAATTTTTTTTTTTTAAATTTAGGAATGAAGGATCCATTTAATAGAGAATTTTAAGAGTATTTTAATCCATCTTCCTTTTATACCGATTTACTTCAATACTTTAATTTTCTACCAGAGTACAAGCGTTATCAGAATGCATTAAGTTAATATAACAATTTGAAGGATACCAATGAATTTGAAAGGAATTCTAGATGTGTCAGAAAGTGTGTGTTTTGTTATCTGTACTTTTTAAGTGTTAAAATTTTACCCTGTAAGAGACAGAGGTGGTGAACCTGTGGCCTTGAGGCCGTATATGGCCTCCATGAGTTCCTTGTGCGGTCTTCATAAAAGTTAACACTTTCATTAATTAATCTTTAATTATCTAGATTACAACAGTTTAAAAATCAATAGAGTTAAATAAAGTAGGGAATGAATGTATGTTTGAATGACTATTCGCGAGAATAGGCAAATATATATTTCAAATGTTATAATGTCGCCTATTGTAACAGGGCAACTCTACCAGAGATGCTCATTTAAATGATCAATTAAGGCTTCACATTATGAAGCTGGATCCAAATATATATATATCGGTTTATATAAATAAAAATACCAACAGTGAATTATAGAAAGTTACAACGGTATCCATGAATTTAATAAAAAATTAATTAATGTTATGCCAAGTTTTTACTCTTATATGAATACAAAAATATTTTATACTGTAACTTTTTATGCCAAATAATAAATAAATAAGGATTTATTTTTTTTAAATAATATTTGTATATAGTGCACAAAATTGTTAAATCTATACAAAAACTATAATTAATTAATAAAAGTTGCATTTGTAGGTACATCAACGTATGTGGCCTCCTTTATTACTACTTAATCTAACATGCAGCCTCAAATGGTAAAAAGGTTCTCCACCTCTGCTGTAAGAGATAAATACACATATTTTAAACCCTAAAACTCATTTTTTTTTTAAACACTATTTTCATTTATATGTTATTTTTGTGTATCCAAATACCTGCATAAACAGAATAACTTTATTTACTTTTTTTCATTTCACTAAAGCATGAAAAACATTTTTTAGTTAAGGTATTGTAACACAATTTATTTCATGTAGGAAATAAATATGGAAAAGATCTATTAGAAACAAAGTACTATCTTAAATTTTGAATTTGTTTCTGTGCTATTAAATAAAGAAAATTTTTTATGGGTAATGCTAGAAAAAGAACCGATCTTATATATATATATAGGGCGTCAGCCGCCCGCATGCTAAGTCCTAATTTGCTGCCCCTCTAAAGAATCTTTTATGTTTTGACCGATACTTAACGTTTACGTTATAAACTCATCTGTATAAGAGTAAAAAATAAAACATTAATAAAAATGCAAACAGACACAAAAATAACTTCTTTCCTTTGTTTTATTTTCCATTATTGTAAGGCTAGTATTAAATTGAAAATTTTTGACTTCCCCACTGCATATCACTCCTATGTCTTAGATAATATTAACCATATTAGGTATTTTCATAAAGTAACTTTCACAAAAATAAATTTTGAGCCTCCTTTGTTAAACATCAATCCACGGTGCACTGCCAGTACTGCTGTTAAACCTAAAAACACCTTTTATTGCAGTATTGTCAGCTCTGCTGTGAACTTTGTTCCCAAATGTAGGATGTGTATAAAGTGTAGACATTAATAGACTATGGACCAGTACATTAGGTACTAACATTCTATTTTTCTTAAACTATGCTGTGTTATTGGAAAATTGGGAATTATTTTGATTTTTCAGTAACTTTTTAAAATTCAGCATATTTATTTGACTTATTACACGTTTTTTGATGAATTTGTATAAAACTTTGTGATTGATAGAACTATATGCAGCCATCCGTGTG
Organism: Trichonephila inaurata madagascariensis; assembly: GCA_019973955.1. NCBI lineage: Eukaryota > Metazoa > Arthropoda > Arachnida > Araneae > Nephilidae > Trichonephila > Trichonephila inaurata. The sequence continues at coordinate 525,803 of BMAV01006275.1, forward strand.
CGGTTCTTGCACTGCACACCTGGTAAGATCGACCTTAGCTAGAAAACACTTAATACTTAATTATTAAAATATGTACATCTCTAATATATCATGTGCAACTGGGTCATCTTGCAACAAAATATAATAAGTCATATGTGCATGTATTTTTATGTAGTGGGCTTTCTTATAAATATGGGAATTATTTGAATTTGTATTTTATTTTATTTTATTTTACCAAATGTATAACAAGGAAAGCTATTTTGGATGTGGTTTTTTAGTACTTAATGGAGTGATGGGCAGTCTATTTCATACCATATGTCAGTTTATTTCACATACAAGTTCAAATGCGCTTTACAACTCAAAAGATGTACCTACAACTTACTATCACTTTCTATGCTTCTATTGCCATTATTGTGAAAGATAACAGGAATGTAAACAAAATTTATAAATATTGAAAAAGAACAAACAAATTATAAGTATATACATTGTGTCACAGAATATCAGTTGTAAACAAAACAAATATGTAAGCAACTTGTTTGTAATGTTTGCAATTGATATTGTATGTTTATTAATGTACGCATATCAAACTTATGCCACCAGCTATAATTGACTTGTTAGCTACTCTAGTATTATTTATCTACAGTACCTGCTTCAAAAAATAAATTTGCTCAAAGTTCCATTGTGATGCTTGTTATCAGCTTATGCACCACTTTTGACACATGTCCATAGGTTGACATTGATTTGATGCATTTGTTATGGTTAAATCTGCCTATTATTAATAATCAACAGTTAATAATAATCACCCTTTTTGATAAATGGGATAAATAGTGCACATTAAACACAATAACCAGTTATTATTTATAGTTGCCAATGAAGTTCAGTTAGTCTGATTAAGTAGGCACAAGTTATTGAAACTTTAACTCTTAACATAATTTTTTTTAATATGCTTTTACTATGATAATAAATCTGTCATTGTTGGTATTGAGTTACCTTAAAATCAATAACTTAGTCAAAAAATGACAAAAGAAAATTCTTTGTCATTTATTTTTTAGGCCATTTTATCAGCTTTATAAAAGTACTAAATTTCTTTATTTTTCATTCACTGGAACAAAAATTGCAGTTGTTTTAGGAAAAGCAGATGCTACTTCCAGTTAGTAAATGCTAACCAAAAGTGACATTTTGAAACCAAAGCTGAATTTTTTTTTTTCAGTTTCCTTCTATTTTTTAAAATAAAACTGACAAAGAAACTTATGTCAAACTAGCAATTACGTAAAAAAAAATTCAACACTTTGAAACACAAAGTATTTACAATACAAATTAATTACACATGAAGTATTGGCATCTACATCCAAAGTAAACAAGCAATTTTCGCACATGAAATTACCTTTACAAATGTGTATTGTAAATGTGTACCTTTACAAATTATTGCATTGATCAAACTTTATCAACCCGTACAAATAATAAATTCTGATAAATTATTCACTTTAAACGACTTAGTTTGGTTATTATTAATACTAGCCAATAAATCACATTGACCATAGCATGCATTTATGCTTAATTTTTGATTTAATAAAAGTATATACTTAAATATTTTTCTTTTTTAAAATTATATGAAAAATTTTATTGAACTTTAGGTTTGTAAGGAACTTGATCGGATATTTTATGATGGAAAGTGTCAAGAATTCATTTCCAATATTGAAAAGTATGCCCCACATATATTAAGTGCTGCAAGGGATGATGATCCACTTTTAAGAACTACTCAGGAAAAAATGAAATTGTATGAAACATCTACCCAAAGGAAATGTAAGTTAAATTTGTGCTTGTAGAATTTCCTTTTTCATAAGTGTACAGATGAATCTTTGAAAGTGGATGTTCTTATATATATATATATATATATATGTATATTGTGCAATTACTGTTTACCCAGCTGTTCAAAAAGTATGGACAACATGTGATAGTTTTCTGTTGTTGATTTTTAGAAGTGTGATGTTTGAGGCTTTCCAAGATATGATCAAATAATAAATGAAGACAGTTGTTTTCTTATCACAATTTCTCCACATTGTAAACATGGCCTCTATTTATTATGAAACCTAGTAGTGAGAGGAGACACAAAGAGAGTAAACCAAGAAAAAGCTGAAACAACTAAGCAAAGGAATTTTTTAAAAAATAAATAATAGCTATATTGAGAGAAAAGTTCAGTAAAAGAAACTACGCAGTTTCTCAATATAAACAAAAGTAAATATGAGCCAAAATATTTTCTCAAAATTATAATTATACAACTAAAATTTTAGTATCATTTTACTTTCTGTTCTTTATTTGTGGTTGCATTTGCTGAGTGTTCATGATTGCAAGGTTGTGGCTGACAATGAGACCCATCATAAAGCTATGCTGATGCTTGTTAAATCTGTTAGAATTGAGTCCTCACATTGGGACTAAGTAGAAGTTAGAAGAATGTAGTGTCAGTTGAGATATTGTGATACTGAGATTATAAGTGAAAACTGTTTTAAAGACATAAGCTGTATTCATTCTAGATTTAAAAAGCACCGAGTGCACATGATAAAAAAAAAGTTTTTGTAAGAATACATTTTTAGTGAGGACACAAGATGTATAAAAAAAGTAAGAATAAGATGAAAAATAATTAATAAATGATATTAATTTAATATATCAAAAATAATTTTAACAAAAACTAAGCTATATTAGTAAAAATGCTTTGAAAAGAATATAGATTGTTAACTTATTTCAAATCTCGAAAGTATCTAAATATTCAACAATTCTCTTTTTATTATCATTAATGGTTTGTTAGTGGTCTTCAAACTTTTTCTACTCATGGAACCCCTAGAACTTGAAGGTACTTTTGTGGAACCCCTAGAACTAGAAAATGTTTTCGTGAAACCCAAATCCATACACATACTTAGAGGAATATATCTCAAAAATAACCATTAAAAAGAATTCTGTATAATTTTTATGTAATTTAATTTTTTTTTATTTACAATTTTTGACTTAATTTTTTGTATTTGCAAATAAAAAGTAATTGCATTTATAGAATACACATTTTTCAGTGTTGGGGAATTATTTCCAAAATATAAAAGAGTTAATATTTAATATACTTTCTAATAAAAAAAATCACATTAATAATGATTGGAAGGATAAAAAAAACTTTATTTTTATTTTAATAATGCATTGAAAATTTTCCAAAATTCCATTATTCCAATATTTGCAAAAAGTTTTCTTTTAGCTTATAAGAAATACTTTATGTAATGTGAGTATAAAATTTAATATTTGTTATTCCTAAAATTCTGTTACAATATAGAACTATACAGATATCTACTAATACACAATGGTGGCAAAAAGTCCTAAATACTTTTTTTTTTTGCCTAATTTTTGTGTTTTACTTAATTTTTTGTTAGGAAGTTATTGTACTAGTTTGACTGTTTTTAATTATTCTAATGTATTCTTTTATGCTGGTTTCAAGTATGGTACTAGTTTTTTTAACAAAATAGTTTTTGTAGTGCAGCTCTCAGGACACAAGAATGTGTAGTATCCACAGTATGGCACAATTTAGGAAAACATATTATACATAGTAGAATAATACAAAACCTTACAAATACGATACATTTAAAAAGCATTTTGGGATTTACATGTTTGAATATCAATATATTATGGGCTTTTTTAAATATTGATCAAACTCTTTACTTTACATACCTACTACAGATTTGAGATCAGTATGAAAAAATACATTAGAACCAATAATAATAGTTAAGATAGTATGATAATTTCTTAACAAAAAATTAAGTCAAATTTGAAAATTAGGCAAAAAATTGAGTGTTTTAGGACTTTTTGCCATCACTGTAGATGAAAGATATCACTTTTAAACATCTGACAGGGTGCCCATGGCACAGCAGAGTTGTAACAGTGGCATGTGGAGACTTATTGAAAAATTTGAAAATATAATTAAAAATAACACTTTTTCTCTTACAATTTTATTAAAATGCGATTGTTTCAGACAAAAAAACCCTCAAAATTTATTTTAAACACAATTAATTGAGTTACAAAATAAAATTATCATGTAAAGAATACTCCTTCCTTGTTGTGTGCAATGGCCTTCCAAAGGAAATGCACTCGTGAGTTTTTGGAATTTGAGGGAGCGTGTTTTAAAATATCTGGAAGAAAACAATGAACTGCTCAGTGAATGCTTGCTACTCAAGAATGAAGACTGGCTATTTAATTAAACTTTTCTTACCAATATTATGAGACATTTAAATCATTTAAATTTAAGCTTACAGGGAAAAGATTGCATTTTACTCCTACTCTAGTTGATCATATGTCTTTTGTAAACAAACTTTTGTGCACCTTTATCTCTGTTTTGAAGGAAAAAACAGGCCGATCATTATTAACTATCTTCCAAAGTTTATAATGATCTGAGCTATAGTAGATTTAAAAATTTAATATTCATTTTGCAGGATTCATTCAGTGCTAGTTTGGATGATTTTTAAGATAAAAAAATTATATTTCCATAAACCCTTTTTCAATTTCTGTACAGGACATTAATTGTTACCCACCTGAAGTCGGAATCGGAATTATTAACCTATAGCACCATACTAGACTTGAAAGAAAATATAAGGAATTTATTTCAACTCAAGTGATCCAAATTATATTGAATGTTGAAAATTTGAACTGACAGATAATTTCCCAAATTTACATTATTTTGGATGACAGATATTGTTGTAGCTTTAGATCAACGTGAGTAAATGTTTTCTGTTACCAACATCTAATGTAGGAAATCATAATAACAGATCACTCAAAATTAACAGGTATACACCTAAAACAACCTTATTTTGTTGGCAACTTCAAGAGCTATCCCTAATATAGATGACTTTGTAAAAAACTACTAAATCAAAAGCCACATTAAGCAAGTACTGACTGTTTAATAATAAATTAGAATTAAATGTTTAAAGCAGTGATTTCCAAAATGGTCTATATAGACCCCCAGGGGTCAGTGGGGGTGGGTCTACGTGTGATAGTGGCTCTTATTAAACCAGATTGTGACTTTAATTTTAAAATAAAGTGTAATAAGTGGAAACCAAATTTTACCTTTTTAACAGACTTATGTACTAAATTTAATGAGGCTAATTTGATGAATGAGTTATATTTTATTAAAACAAGCATATGTGTGTTTTGTTAAAACAAGAACCACATCATTTCAGTTTTTCTTGCCAGAATTAAGCTAAAAGAGCAATATTGGACATTGCGAATTTTCCAGTTTCTCATTTTGTCACAGACAATCCGCCAAGAAGATGTTTTGACCCACGTTCAACATTTAAATGCATTCTATTCAGATTTTGAAATTAGGTTTGAGAATGCTTTGATTATGGTCATACCACATTAGGAAATCAATTATATGGTCACACACACACATTGAAGAAAATAAATATCTTATTTCAGGCGGAATTTATTGGAATAGGCATTAATAAAGATCTTAAAATAAAGTTTAGAAAAGGATGTCAGCAATTTCGGCATTAAAAAGGCACACCTGTTACTTATCCTGAATTATGGATTCTTGACTACTATGGTTAAACTCAACAAGATTGATGCTAAATGTGAACATTTGTTATTGAAGGGCCAAATTCATCCTTCCCATTAAAAGCATTTTTGTTTGTTGCTCAACTGTTTTATGTAACTGTTATTTTATGAATTATTAAATTTTAACATTATATTTCACAAATTTAAGAATTTTAATCTTTTAAAGTAAATAGCTCTATACCATCTGTCAAAAAGATATTTAAGTTGATAAAAGTACAAACATTTAGTATTAGGTAAGAAGGGGTCTACCCAAAGGCAGAAAACAAGGCAAGGGGTCTATGACACAAGAAAGTTTGGGAACCTCTGATTTAAAGTTACTCATTTTTGTTGTATACTTTGAAAAGTTTATAAAAATTAAGCAAAAAAGTTTATTAGCAATGGAACTTAAGTATTTATTATATTATTCTTAAATTTTCACTAAGACTTGCATTAAAAAAAATGCTATTTGCATAAAAATCTCATAAGCCAATAAGTAACATTTTTTCACCTTTATATACCATTTTGTTTGTTGGAAGTGGCACGCATAATGATTTAATATCAGATTGTGGCACTTTTACCAAAAAGGTTTGCCACGTCTGATCTATAGATATACCCATTTGAGAATGTAATTTTTTCAGTTAAACCATTGTATGAAATTAACTTACCATTGTCAAATGGTATTTTTGCTTTGAATTATTTTTAGAAAATTTTTTTTTTTTTTAATTTGAAAAGGAAATATAAATAAGGAAAAAAGTATAACCTTTTATATAATTTTTAAGAAGAAATCCACATATTTAAAGATTGATATATTTGATAAGGAAAAATAATTGTTGTTTTATAACATGTATTCTTTATTTTGTTTTAAAGTTATTTATATGTATTTATTTGAGAAGTAATTTTTTTTGGTAAATTTTAAATTCTAATATTACATATTTTATACTGTTTTATTAAATTTTTAATCGCTCAATTTTTTTGTCGTGTTTCATTTTATGATCAATGTTATTTTTATTATAATAAAAGTTATGTATCTTTTTTTTTAAATATTTATACAGATGCCCAAGAAGTTGGTGCTATTCTTATGGTTTCTTCACTGATGCATGAAAAGAGAAATTATTTAAAACTTCTTGATCATGTAAATGTTTTTATTATAACATCTTTTTCTTTAATTTTTAACAATATTATAAAACTTGGTTTTCATGGTGTACTTGCACTCTGTTCATATAAAGCTTCATAACTGACACTGTGAATGCTATAATCTACATACATATATTCATGTAAAGTTTACACTCATAAATGATATGGTACAAAAAATAATTATAATGAAAAAAAAAGTGCATATTGAAGTATTTGTCTTGTCCTTTTTAAGTTTTAAAAAGATCCATCATATTTAATAAACAACTATTTCAGAAATTTTAATATCTGTAAAACATAAAAAATATTTCATGTTTAAATATATTTACTGTGATGAAAAACTAATTTGCAAGTATATTTGTTATACTTTTAATACCTTGGTTTTTCAATTCAAATAAAATCTGGAATGCAATATTAAAATGGATAAAATTTTTAATGTATTTATGAAGATATATTATGCATTTGGGTTTTGAGATGATTTGTTTTTTTTTTTTTTTTTGTATTATGTCATTCAATATGTTTAAGGCTGTTTTTGCATAATGTTAAAGAACCAGGACCGTATTTGAATTTTGTACAAATGTAAAAGTACTTTAATAATAGTATATTCTGGCTTTGCATATAGTGGCTACAGAGTAGCATATGTTATTGTGCTGCTCATTTTTATCTAATTTGATGCATTTTTTCCCTGTCCCATAATGTTAAATGAGCTATCCTTTTACATGTTCAAAGAAAATAATTATTTATCAAATCTTTTGAAATTTTAAAAACACTACAACATAGGCAGATATATGAATTACTAATTTTCATGAAAATTTAGGCATTTTTCTGTCTGAGAGAGAAGTCAAGTTCTTGTACATATGGCAAAGACAGTCTTTTTGGGAGTAATGCAGTAAATTTTCATCTCTTTCCTCTACTTCCCCATCCCCCCAAAATTACTCTGCATATTTTGATATTTTCATTATTAACTTTTTTATATATGTTTTAAAATTCTTTTATTTTTCTTATTCTTGTTTTTATTTCCAGCTATTTGTTGTTCTTTTCTGTTACGTGTGCATCTGAGGGTTATTGCTCTTAAGCAACCTTCATAGAAATATCAGAGTTGATTATATTTATATATAACTATTTCTGTTTTATCATGTAATAAATCTTTAGTATTTTCTTGTCACAATAATGATTTAAATTAAATAGTTTTAAAGTAATTAATTTTTTTTTTCTTTATTATTTTAGCATTATGACATTTCCAATTTCCCGTACATCGAAACTCTTTCGAAACTGGATGAAATATTTTTTGATCAGCATATTTATAAAGTCTATGCTGAAAATCTTCTTCTGTGTGAAGCTTCTGACTTGAAAGAAGCTTTACTGTGTCTAATAGCTAGCTATTTTATTTTTAATATTAAATACCCTGATACATCTTTTCGTACATTTGTAGTATTTGAAAAATTATTTTTAGAAGCAAGTGATACTGATGAGAATGAAATTGATGTTAGTGTTACACAAATTATAAGAAGTATCCAGTTAAAACAACAGGCAAGGGGAAGATAATTAGTTTTATTATTTACTTATATTTGAGACAACACCATTTGCATATTGTAAATAGGACATCTATTCAAACAATTGAGTAAAATAAAATTTTAATTTGTTTTGTGTGTGTGTGTCTGTAAAAGTAATTTTCATTGTATATTTTTCCTGAAAGTAAAACTATTTTGTACTTCATTTACCACAATAATCATAACTTGATACTTTAAACCAGCGATACTCAACCTGCGGGCCGCATGCGGCCCACCAAGCCTCTTTAAATGGCCCATTGCTCTGAGAAATTTACTTAAGAACATTGTATTAAAAATTTGGTGGGACATTCTTTGCCAAGAAATCAAATGTATCATTTTTACTGTCAGTGTCGTACGTGTGCAAATTGATTTTTTTTTTCTTTTTTTTTTTCTATTTGGAACTGTTACGGTTAGTGATAACAGACAACAGTGTAATAGCAACAATTACATGGATGGAACTAATTTTTAACTTATCTTTCATGTGAAAAGTATTTGAAGAAAATATATTGTTTCAAAATGATTGGGAGGTTGACTATTTTGTTGTGAAAAACTAATATAAATTAGTAATTGTTTGATTTGTCACGAAAGTGCTGCATTTAAAAAATACCAATAAACAGGAATCATTCAATGTCACTTTTCCTCGAAGATCTCTTTCAAGAGGTGATAAATAGGCTTTCTTGAATAATCTTTGTGACAACAACAAAGTGTTTTGTCAGTGGTAATGTCACAATGGTAATGAAGATAAATTATGAAGTTTGTTATATTATTGGTAATCATATGAAACCGTTGACTGATGCAGAAATTGTGAAGGAGTGTTTCTTAAATGCTTCTAATTCAGTGTTAGTGACAAAAATTATAAATAGTTATTTTAAAAAAAAGGAAAACAGATTAAAATATTTTGATCAATTTTCCTCATTTTAAATTTCCAATGTTATCTTGGTCTTAAAGCATTTATCCTCATGTTGCGGCCCACGTGAGATGACTAACGTATGTATGTGACCCACATGAAATAACTAACTTATGTATGCGGCCCAGCAGAAAAAAAGGTTGAGTACCCCTGCTTTAAACTGATATCTGTTAATTAAAAATTACTTTTGCAGTGGTCCATTATTTCATTGTTGATATATTTAATAAGTTTAATTTATGTGTATATTCTACAGAATCAGGTCAAAAATATATTCTTAATTTAAAGTTTTTATTTATTACGTTATGAAAAACGAAGTCTAATCTTTTCACTCAGGAATGCTGGTTTTTAAAATTGTCTTTTTTCACCTATTCCTTGCGAATTCCAGGAAATTGTGATTTAAAGAAAAATAAGTGTAAGGGTTTTATTCTTTTATAGAGCACAATCATATTTTTAAGGCCCTTTGTGTTTACATTAGAACGCAGTAGAATTTTTTTTTTTTTCTATTTATAGAATTTTTGAGAATATTGGTATTTTTAAAATTGTCTTTTTTTACTTTTTCCCTGAAAATTCTATGAACTTGGGATTTTAAAAAAAGTATGCGTAGTAATTTATTTTTTTGTACAGTACAATCCTTTTAAGGCTCTTTTGTGTTCATAAGAATCTCATCAGAAATTTCTTATTTCATTTAGTGTTTTTTAGATATTTATCTGAAAGTATTAAAATTACAATTTACCTTTATAATAATAAGCCTAATAATGATATTTTATTCATTGTTTTCTTGAATAAAGCCAAACTTCTATCCACCCACACACAATGCCCTTCTCGACCTAAAATATCATCAGCCTTGATTAATTCCTTACAGAAAAAATTAAATGTTACTTATCCTATGTTTATGCTTTTTTATAGCAATGTTCATTATGATTATCATCCATCGTAATTTAAATGTCTGCAAGGAAATATAGAAATTATATAAATTAAGTTGTGTTTGTGTGTAATTGTTTCCTTAACTGAACTCAGTGGTGCAACAGCCCATGAGGGTCAAGGCCTACTGTGCTTCAGTTTACATGACCTTAGGCATTGGGGTGCATGAGCAGATGTTCCAGTCAGGTGGTCAGTCTTACACGAAAACCCCCAGTGTTAAGGTCTCAAGCAAGCTTGGTACTCATTTTATCGACCCATTGAAGGGATGAAAAGCTGAGTCAACCTTGCCCAGCCCAGGGTTTAAACCTCAGACCTGTGGTGTGGAAGCACAATGCACTAACCACTCAGCCACTGGGCTTCTTTCCTTATCATACATTTTTTCTTTCAGTACTTGAAAATGTTTTTTTTTTTTTGTTTTGTTTAGTAATAGAATGAAATTTTACATTGGTTATTATTAGTAACTCATTCTACATTTTCATAAACATCACCATTGCTTCTATCCTTTCATCTAAAAATTAAACCATTGAAAATTTAATTATACTAATGCATTATTTTTTTTCACCTTGAAAGTTATTTTCCTATACTCTTCCTCCCTCACACACCTTAGTTAAGTGTTCTTTTAAAAATATATATAAAACATAAGATGCTTTTCTCACTCACATAATTAATTATTATTTGAGATATGAACAACAGCCTCATAAAGTTAAAGAATCGTTATTTTTCTTTTATAGATTTATTCCTACACCAAATTACATTATTTGTATATACTTTTAATATTTTATATATGCATTTGTAGAATTTTAACAAAAAAAATTGTACTGCCTCTTATATATACTGCACATATAGAAAATTTTGTTTTCTTGTTCATAGAAATTGGTGCCATGCTTTGGTAACTCTAAAGAGAAACTCATTAAAGCAATGTATACTGCATGATGCATACTAATACAAATATTTGATGTTTGTATGTAAAATATTTGTAACTTCACCATTAATAATGAAGAAATAAAACTTTATCATTTTTACTTCACTGTTCATTAGGTAATTTTGATTGAAATAAATTTGTTTTAATGTTTTGTTATTGTGTTAATTTCTTTGTATTTAAGTCTGCTACTTCTTATTATGTTACAATATTTCATTATTTCCTGAATTTCCAAATTCTTTCATATGACTAACTCATCTTTTTTTATAGTAATGTTTTTTGTATCATTTTATGAATTTTTTTTATTTTCATTTAAGTCAGCAAAACTCAACCTGTGGCCCACCGAGCATTTTTAAGTGGCCCGGTGATGGCCCATTGCTCTGAGAAATTTACTTATTTAAGAACATTGTATTAAAATTTTGGTGGGAAATTCGTTGTCATGAAATCAAATATATCAATTTTGCTGTTGGTGTCGTACTGGTACAAAATGATATTCTTTTTCTATTTGGAACGGTTACGGTTAGTGATAACAGACAACAGTGGAGTAGCAACAATTTTATGGGTGAAACTAATTTTTAACCATCTTTCATATCTTGCAAGCGAAAATATATTGTTTCAAGAATAGTGGGAGGTTGACTATTTGGTAGTGAAAAACAAACATGGATCTGTAGTT
>BMAV01006275.1:551189-568815 GCA_019973955.1 Trichonephila inaurata madagascariensis
AGCAAACATCGAAAAAAAATATTCCTAAAAAGAAAGTTAAATGGTTTTCTAATAATTCTTTGAAGTTTTCAAATATTTTTTCATTGAATATTTCCCATTTAAGGAGGTTCACCCATTTTGACGGTCTGTTTTTTTTAAACATTCTTAGGGATTTTTTTTTTTTTTTTTTTGACGACCCGTAAAAAGATAGAACTTTAAGTTTCCTTATCATTTATTTATATGTATTTTAAGAATATGTATATAAATGTTTAGCCAAAAATATCTAATAGAACGTGAGTTATAGCGCTCTGAACATACACGCCTCGAAAAAATGGACGTTCACTTTCTCCACGATTCCGGCTGATTGGCTTTTCTGGAATAAAAAAAATTAACGGCGTTTTAATCTATAAGCTTAAATGTACCAAATGAACTACACCCAATTGAAAATACAAAAAATTGGAATTTTGGTAGACTTCAGAAGAAAAAGTTTCGAATTTCATGGGTTTTTTTGTTATGTTTTTTTTTATAAAAAATAGAAATATTTTGAAATTTGGAATGATCGTAGGTCATTTGGTGCGTATATATGTGCTGAGACTTCCCTATAAATTTGAAGTTATTCGGTCAAACCGTTCTTGAGATATGATAGTGGAAAGTTTGAAGGGAAAAAAAAGTTTTGAGAAAAACGCGTTTGTTTAAAGTTTCAAGTCCGATTAAAACAATGAAAATCTTAACTTAGCGCTACGAACAGCTGCTCTTCCTTATAACGAGAAGCACTTGCTTCCTTATAACGACTTCGAATTTAAAAATAAATCACTTTATCACCGTATTCTAGACATGTTATGGAAGCAATTTATGACAAAAAAAAAATGTATTTTTTTTTTAAACCATCCCATGGGTGAACCCTCTTAAGCTAAATTATGCGGATTTAAGATATATAACGGGTTCTATTAGCGCCATTCTACTTATCCTAAAGAGAAAATACTTTTCATACATTATTTGATTGAAGAATCTCTTTCTGTAAAGGAGCTACGATTTATGGAAATCAGAACTACCATTTAAAGTTAGGTGAATTGAATTCAAGAGAGAGATAGAGCAGTTAGTAATTGGATGCATTGTTGTTAGATTGAAGGAGCGTTTACCACGCACCCACATTTCAATCGTCAGTGAGTGAGTGAGTGAATATTAACGTTGCACTGTTCAGCTACACGAGGGCTTTTGGTGATGAACCACGTAATTTTGAACCATGGTCAAGGGACGTGGACGACACCTGAGCTGGCACCCCCTCTCCTAACTACCACACCACACCAACGGGAGGACGTTTCAGCTCTCGACAGATTTAACGTGCATCGCTGCCCTACACGGCGGGTCTTTAGTGGTATTGGGCTCGAACTCATGACATGCCTGCCATGGTCCGATACCTTAACCACTGGGCTACCGCAGCCCTTCAATCGTCAGTGTTCTTGAAAAAGGGACTAAGAACTTCGTGGTGGACAGCGGCGTACACAGACAATTTTTATGACAGGGGTTTACACTCTAAAAAGCACATAGATTATAGCGCCGAAGCATAATTTTTAAGCTATATATTAAAAAATCTCTTGGTGTATAGGAGAAGTTTGAACCCCCAAATCCTACCCTTGTGTACGCCACTGGTGGTGAAGCTCAAGGAATCCAGCTGAATATCTACATTTAATGATAAATACTTTTTTATTATAAATATTTAGAGTACATTATAAAAATGACGCGCTCCTAATTAGCTTAGTTAAAAGGTTTTAGTAATTGTAAGGTTACAAAATAAAAGTTTTGTTTTCTGATGAGAGTCTCTTCCTTCTATAAACCCTCACACTCAACAACTCAAGGGGAAACTTACTACAAAAAAAAAAAATCTTGAAAATGTTTTAGCCGAAATAAAATGAAAACAGAAAACAATTAAACCTCACTTTTTTTTCCTTTAAAAATTTGATTGAATTTGTTACTATTTCACTTTTTAAAGTTTAAATGTCCTGATAACGTACTTTGTAAAGTATATATTATTAAAACATGGAAGTTAAAATGATGCTATAATTTTTTCAGATCATTATTCAGCATTCCTCAGTTTATAAAGAATATAAAGATGTTGCTTTTGGAATTTTCAGTAAGTATTAAGTTTTGATCGCTCAGCCATGTGTTGGGAGTCAGGGAGGGGTGTTCAAAACTTTTTAGGTCCACGATGTCAGACTGATACATAAAGGGAGGGGGGAGGGGCGCAGTGATCAAAAATTTGAGAACCGCTGCCTTAAGTAAAATGCATATGAACAAAAATCCCATTTTTTTATTCTACATGCATGCAATACTTTAGACACATGGCTCTTTTTATCTCAAAACCGAAGAAAGATTTTTTTAAAAATTTCTATGCAATTTTCGGTGAAAAGATTTTTCAATTCAATACATACATCTAATTTTTTTATGAGTCAAACATAGATTGACCACGACAAAAAGATCTTTAGACCGACTCCTCGGTAAATAAGTTTGTTTCAATAAAAGTGGAAAACATTCTATTAAAACTACCAAATGTGGAATCTGATCCTGACATTAAATTTCTATTTTTCCTCATGAAGAGTTATTAAGAAGAATGATAGATTAATTAAAATAAGGGGGAAATACTCTTAACAATGCCATATAACAAACTATTAAGAAATCATATAGCAGAAAGGTCTAACTACACGTGATATGAAAAAAGTCTAAGTTCTCGTGGTGGCTAACCTGTTCATAATTTTAATTTAAAGATAATATAAATTTTCAATGTTAAATGTGATTACAAATAAAGGTCTCAGTTTGCTGTTATCTATTACATTTATCTTATTAAATGTACGGAACATGTAAGTAGGAGGTAGTTTTGTTTAATGTATATTTCAAATGATACGATTATACGATTACTTTACCAAAAAACCAAAACAATTTTTGGGAAAATCTATCTTTATTTTTTATTGTTTTCACATATACTCGTAGATGGAATTGAATACTTTTTTTAAAAATAATTTCTCTGTATTCTACTATAAAAAATGTAGCGTTTAAATAACGTAATAGATAGTATGATATTCTAGAAATGGATAGGGAACTTTTTACAAGCTAGCTTCTAAGCAAATAAATATAAATTGAAATACATTTCGACAAATGAATCTTTAGAACAACTAATTTAATACGATGAGAAATTCCAAAAACTATAACGAATAAATACCAAAAACATAAATAGAAACATAAGCATGCAAATTAATTTTTATCATCGAAACACATGGTACACTTAAAGTTCTGTAAATATTTATAAAGCTCCCTAATTTGAGTTTATATAAAATTGTTTTACACAGGAAAAGTCAAAATTATATATTTCTTAAAGGTATCATTCTTAAAATTCTGTTTTAATAATATAAGGAATTTACATGCAATATGTAGTCAAATATTTTAGATATTCTTATTTTTTAAAAAATTATAATAATTCATCCCCTTCGTTAATTATAAAACATTGTACACATTTGTTATCCAAAAATATAAGTCGATTCTGGTAAATAATATGCAAAAATTTCTTTATTTTCTACAACTTTAATCGAATTTTCAGCATTGTTAATGATAGTAAAAGCAATTTTTATCAGTATTTAAATCAAACTATTATTTATTTGTTTACATATTAAATTGTCTTTTCAGAAAGAAGGAATCCTCAAAGAACGCTGCATCTAGATCAGAAAATTTTCTTAAAAAAACCAAAAATAGAATTTAAAAATAATTTTTTAAAGAAATTCACACACGCACATTATTAAAAAATTTATCGAGTATATACTTTTTTTTTCAAATGAATATCTGAATGTGAATGCTTTTGAAAAAGGTTCTCAAGTGAAATATATCTTTGTTATTAACCATAATATTCGTTACGAGTTTTTGCAGCAATATTTCCCGCATGTTCATGTAAAAAAAATCGTTTTTGTTGTTAACCAGACATTCAGTATAAACTTTTCCACCCATTTTTTACAACATTTTAGGATTATAATCACAAAGGTAATTAAAACCTGTTTTTTACCAACTAAACTCTAAATTTTAATGAAAAAGTTCGACTGTACTTTCGTCATTGAAAACAAGAGAAAAGGAGATATGGGAAAAAATCTCAAAACTGAAAGTGTTCCATGAAAAAAATTCAGTTTTCAATGGGTATTAAAAAACTTTCTGTGCTGGACCACTCTTTGTCGACTTAGATCAATAGCTACTCAGAACTTCACAGCTGCGTCCATGTACGGATCGTTGACTTGCAGACCCTGAAGAGTTGCAAGAAAATAGGCCAAAGTATTATTTTCTTAGAGAGACTTATTTCAGACTTACTTTCTTAAAGAATGAAAAAATCATTTTTGATTCGTCGGAAATGTGCAACATTGCTCAAAGATATTGCGTGGAAATATTCTTGAGTAAACTACATCAAATTCATACTTAAAGCGTATGTGTCGTAATACGTATGTTTAAAAAAGTAACTTTCTCACATAGATTTTGTTTTATTAATAAAATATAATGAAATCTCTCTTCCTGGGTGGAATTCTCTTAAACAATTTTTAAAAGTAAATCAACAAAATAAGCATCTTTCTGGCGCTAGAATAATATTTTTATAACAAAAGTTCTTTTTACAATCGAATATTAAATTAAATATTTCTCGAGATAAAAAAAAATACAATGTTGCTGCCAAACGATTTTACAAAAAATAAGCAAATAAATTTAATAAGATGACATATTTTTTAAAAAAATTAATTTGACTAAATTAAATGCACGTGACACTAGTTCACAATTTTTAACACTGGGAATAATTTTTGAGTTTTAGTTGATGTGATCTCAGCAAATTTTTTATTAAAGCAATCAAAAAAAAATATTATCACAATCATTTTTATCTTATTTTAAAGATAAAAACAGGAAGTTGTATCATTCTTTTAATAAAAAAATGAGATTAAAGGAATCTTAAGGCTACAAATGGGGAAAATGTCGATTTTGTTTCTTTGTGGTCTATATCATTGGGAATCTTGCCATCAAATTTCAGGTCTGATAATCAATTAGTTTTTAAGATATTTGAAGTTTTCTGAGCTTAGGTTTTGGATTCGGTTTCATTTTATGTATTTTTCCATTCTTAAATTTAACTAATCAAAAATATCTTTGAACACAATCAATTCTTTCAGTGTGAAATGGTTATTAATTTCAATTTTCATTACTAAAATAATTCCTGCTTGCTTATATATTGAGTTCTTAAGATTGATTTCAAAGGCAATCTTTGTTTGTACAAATAATTTATATAACTTAGAAGTTTTTTTTCTTTGTTTTTTTTTAATTAATTGAGGAAATACTACGGCCAATATATTCTCAGATTACTATAAAAAAGGGGTTTTTTTGGAAGAGTTTGAATACTACTGAAAAGGATATATCTAAAAACCGCCTTCAGCTGACACTGCAATTAAACTTCCAAATACAAGTATTGCAGAGAAAACTAAATATTTCTATGATGTGTATCAGACGACATAATAGTAAACGTATTGTAATACTACTATATTTTATAGTATTTTAAAGTCGCGCAACAAAAACTCAAACTTGCTAAGCTGATTAAAACCCGATTTAAAACTGAAAAAAATTAAATTTTATGTACAAACCAAGGGATTTTTAGCTTAAATTAGTATCATTATTATTTTGTACATAAATGGTTTGTGTTTCAAAGCTTTTGTGAAAATATTGTGTTAAAATTAGGCTGTGAAGAACCTGTCGTCGTAACAAATGCAATCAATTTTATACAAATATTTTTTGAATTAAGAAAAGATTTTCAGTTATACTTAATTAAAAGAGTGTTTAGGAAATACTATCTTAAAAATTAAAGCTTTACAAGAATTATAAGATTTTTCTTTATGACTTTACAAACTTAAATTTTTTTTTCTCAGACTTTTAATTTTGAAGGTGTAAGTGTTTTCTATTCCCTAAGGCTTTTTTTCTGTTCAAGATAGAGTCTTGAAATTTTTTGTATGTACTCCCAAATATATGTTCTATAAAAGTAAGTATGAATTTAAGTCTGAGATCCCTAGATATTTTTTTTTTAAAAAAATGCTTAAGTTAATATTTTGAAAAAATTTGTGCTTTTTCCAGGTTTAGCTGTAAAGGTAACTATTAAAAATTATAAGGAAACAGATTTTCAAATCCATGCGAACTTTTGTTCCGAATAATCTAAGAAACATAAATCACTTAAATTTTTTAAAAAACAAACATTTTATAAAAATTTCAAAAAACTTCAAAATTTTTTAATTTTTTAAAATTTTAAAATAATGGTTGGTCTCGAAATGATTTTTTTTACTTTTAGAATCAACTTAATAATATCATCTGAAAATAAAACATGAATTACTTTTACTATTACTGCTTACAAAAGAAAAAATTATTTAAAGGGTACCGTGTAGTCCTAAGCATTTATTTATCTTGTCATATTAAATAACATAAATTTGTATTCAATAAATAAATTGCATAATTTTTCTTTAGTATTAAATATACTATATTTCCTGTCTAAAATATTTTCTTTGATTATATATGCAATATTTTTTTCTCCAGTACACTGAAGAAAAAACCGTTTCCCGATTTATTTGTCAGAAGCTGATTGCATTTAAGAAATTTCATGAATAATATTATTGATATACTTATTAAAATCCCTTTAAAGAACATTATATATTCTCCCTTATTATATAAAGCTCTGAAGTCGTTTATTTACACAAGTATTTTAATAAGACGTCAATAATGTCATTAATTCCAGTTAATATTTTGCCCTCATATTTCTTCTATCTATTTCTGTTTAATAAAAATTCTATGAAAAATTGTACAATTCACTGATTTAAAAAAAGCTTTGAACGTATGATTAACTTGAAATATATCCTGAAAATCCTAGTTTTACAATGACGTAAGGTAGCATCGAAAACCGGTTTTCAGCCAAACTGGAATTTTATGACGTGACTATTTGTAAATTGTTAAACGAAAATAGAAATATAAGAAAGATACCCTTGAGGTAAAAAAGTCTAAAGGGTTTTATACTCGAAGAAGCCTGTGTAACGCCAAGCTAAACTTTAGAGGTGGGGGGGGGCGCCTGTCTGACGAGGAAAAGAAGTGGAAGAAATCTCGGAAAAGAGAATTTTGATGACATGAATATAGAATTCTCGCTCATTGCTCATACACACAGAAGGCGAGAGGGAAAAAGAAATTTACATGAGGATATAAAATTATACTCTGGAAAAGCCCGTGCTACACCGGGCTAAGCGGTGGGAAAACAGACCCGTCCGAAGGGGCAAAGAGGTGGAAGATACTTCAAAAAAGGAAATTTTAATGACAAAAAAAAAAAAATGGAAATCACACATACACCAAGAAGTGCTAACACTGAGAGGAGACGAGGAAATTTCCATGAGCAAAAAGTTATACACTCGAAAAAGCCCGTGCAACGCCGGGCCATGCAGATGGTTTTCTTTAAAAGCTGTTCTCTAAATTCATTTCAACTTGTAATTAAGTGCCTTTTTTCTTTTTTACTCTGGAAAACGAGAGAAAAAATAGGTGTCTCTTCTCTCTAATAAAATTTTTAATTTAGGTCCATAAAATATTATATGTGTGTGTACTCTTTCTTTTAATTGAGAATGGAAGAATTTTCAATGGAAGAATTCGATTTAATTATGCTAATACTTGTATTAGTAGCAAAGTCATTTGTATCTCCAAATGTTCTATTTAATAACAGTGTTATTAGATCGTTACTTTTTAATCACAGCATTATTAGTTTTGCACAAAGCATAAAAAAATGACAATGCCATGAATATCTCTAAGTGTCCAAAAGAAGGATTTTTAAATTCGAATATCTGAGTATTGTAACTGTTATTGGAAGCTGAATTACTAGATTAAAATATTATTTCATCAAAAAAGATTCATTTCAAGCTTTCAGTAAATCTTTTTTTTCCTGAGTATCGACTTCAAACAAACGTCATTAGGTAGAGACTAATTTAAAATGCGCGAGCAAATCGGTGACAGTTTTCGATCAAACACTTAGCAAGATTGAACATACGTTCGAACTTAAATCTTTCCCATCTTTATTGAACCATGTTTCAATGCCTAGAGTTCCATTAAATAAAGATCTGCTCTCTTTTCACGACAGTCACTTCACTTTTCGATTACTAGAATAAAATAATCAATAACATTTCTATTTTTTAAATTTCCCCTAGTATAACAACGAGATCATTGAGCGCAAGCTATGAAATAATAGTTCTTCGCAGACCCATGCAAATTAGAAGAAATACTCAGTTCTTTTCTGCTATTTATTTTTGGAAACAAAACACTTAATCGTTTTTTATCTATTGATTGAAAATTCCAACGATTTTCAAGTAATGTATTTTCTAAATTTTCCATACCATTTCAATTTTAAATAATTCTTTCTTATTCTATCTCTATTATTCAAAAATGTTTTTCCTATTTGAATTTAATATTTCATCTTAGTAATAAATAAAAATATAACAAGCTATAAACAAGTACGCTCATTATCAACAAATAGCTACGTATAATTAATTAATATTATTTTTAGTATTTTTAACTTAGTGTTTATCTTTTCTCAAAAAATATAAGTTCAAATATACATGCACTTACCAAAAATTCTTCACAATACTATACTGTTCGAATTAATTGGGACAAGCATTTTTTTCTTGTTTGAGTTGGTATTTGATTTCTAGTGATGTCCTGAACCACCTCAAAACCTGTTGTATCTGCCTTTAGGTAGTGTGACAGATCGACTTTGACTATAATTTATTCATTTTAATGTATCAGGAGCTCAGTTGTGAGCCATCCAGTGGGGCAGCTGGTAATTTCAATTTTGCGTTCTGTATAAGACGTGTTACTTTTACTTGTTCAAAGATGGATATTACTCCGAGGAACCGTCCTAAAATAAAACGTTCTCAATGAAAACACTTCTATGACTATGAGAGATATAACTATGGCAGTTGGTATGATCGAATTAAGTGTTTTAAGAACATTTCAAAATTCTGGATCATCGTCTGCAAAAAGAAAAGAAAAATGTGGGAGCAAGTGGAAAACTACTCCAAGAATTGATAAAATTTTTATAAGAAGTAGCAAATAAAATCCAAGCACAGACCTTTGAAGAGATTTATTGGATGGTGGTGTTGAATGAGTACCTCAACTGCACGGAAAAGGTTTCTGAAAGGTAACCTTAAAGCAAAAAGATTAAAGGAAAAAAACTATTTCTAACTCAGAAAATGATGAAACAACGTTTAGCATGGGCCAAAAAATACCGATTATGGACTGTTAACAACTGGAAGAAGGTGATTTCCAGAGATGAAACACATTTTTGCATGGTTACAAATCAAATGTAGTTAGACGAAGTGAAGTTGAAACTTTGTTGCCAGATCATATCCAACACATTGTAAAACACCCTTCTAAACAAATGTTTGGGTGTTTTTTTTCACAACAAATGGCACTGGAAGCTTAGTTCCTCTTAAATACATGGTGAATTCTGTCAGATATATAGAAATATTATATAGTAGGACTGTTCCATTCATAGAAACATTTCAACATGACTTGGCCCCTTGTCACAATTCGAAATTGGTCCCTACTTTTATGTGGAAAATAAAATAAAGGTGCTCGATTGGCTTGAAAATTCCTCAGACTTAAATCCTATTCAAAACTGATGGCATATTATCAAGAATCGTTTCGCTAAGATGAATCGCACGACATCAGAGCAAATGATAAAAAGGGCTATACTAGTGTTTCCAAGATGATGAAATCAAGAACATGTGTGCTACTCTAGTGGAGTCAATACCAAGACGGGTTGAAAAGGTCATTTCTGCTAAAGGAAGACAACCTTCGTACTAATATACAGATTTTTCAGTCTATTTAAGGTATGCAATGATAAAAAGCTAAGGTTTTAGAAAAATCTCTTTTTTTCCCATTTGTCCCAACTAATTCGAACAGTATAGTACTTAAGTTGATTTTCCATCCTTTTTTGCAAGGTTTTTATAATAATAAAGTTCTATATTTTTTAATGCAGTTTTTCAATAACGAAGAAGTGCATTTCCCTTTTTACTTTAGAATTCATACCTTTTCTTCATAGCTTTTTTACATGGTATTTTCAGGAACTTTACCTACCGTGTAAGAAAAGAGATATACAAAGCACGATATACGTAGAATTAGAATCATAAGTGCTTTTATTAGCATGTTACATTTGGGAATGCATTACTTATATGATTTTTTCACTATCACTGTGGTGCGTCTAGTGGAGACGCACCACATAGTTTTGAACCATGGTAAGTGACAAGGATGACACCTGAGCTTGCACCCTCCCCCCCAAACACAAAATGCATTAGATGATGAACAGGAAATTTGAGTTTATATCTCATAATCATTAGATGCTTACTCAGCGTATGGAACTCTAGAAATGTTTTAGTAATTTCATTTGACAACTGCAAATGAATTTAAGGTACGAATGCTTGATATATCGGTCGTGAAACAGAAGATTCTGAAGAGATAAATATAGCAGCTCTCGAGCGGACTTCCGTCAGCTGAACTATGTGGGTTCCCCAAAGGATGAAACATTTTCTTGAAATATATACTTTAATACAACTTTCTAATCACTATCTAAATTTGACCTTAGCTATATGGAGCAAGTCAGCTTTAATATACTAATTTAAATATCTAGAATATGTACGTCTTATACTTAGTATTAATAGCCTTCCCTCAGCAATAATATAAGTCCTTGAACGGTTCGTCTCTTTCCCTTTTAAACTATCTAACACCTTAATCTCAGTGATGGCAACAATCACCATCACACACTTTCCTCTTTGCTTGACTTTAAATACTAACCTTCATTAACATAAATCGCGATTCCTTTATAGAAAGAGGTAAGTAAGGTTAGCAAAAGTATTTCTCTTAGAGGATTAGTCAGAATCACGAATGGAACTCGTTACAGCTCCCATAAAAGCTTTGAGTGCATGCCATAAAATTATAAATCGCTAAATCTGGTAATAAATAATAAAAATATAATGATTTTTAATTTCTTATGAAATTTTTTTTTTGAGAAAAAAGTTAAATGTAACAGCTACAAATAGTATATTTTATATCTACATTCATCACTATTTAGATCTGTTTATCAATCACGCTCACTGCAGCATGTTAAGAACTGTGGGGTTTCATACAAATATAAAGCGCAACACATAAATAAATGAAGAAATTTTTTACTAAAATCCACAGGATGCACATACCTTTATTGAAATCTCTCTCAATATTGACTATTTTCAAAATCGATATTTAAATCAATGTAACTTATTTGTCTTGCGTTAATTTCATCACAAGTTGTGTATTATTTAAATAACATTTATATCTTCACAGGAATTATTTTTCCATGCAAATGAAACTAGATTGAACAATTGTTTGTGACATTGAGGACTCTAAATAATTTCTTTTTAATTAGATTAACTTTTGAAAAGCTACATTCTAGTTTTGTAAATGAATTCGGCTGCCGGATGGGTGGCGTGGTTTCTGTTTCGCTGGCCTTGGTGCACCCAAGGTTGCGGGTTCGACCGCGGTCCAAGTCGATGGATTTTCATGATGTAGAAAATCGACAGTAGTCATGTCGAATGATTATACGGCATGTAAAAGATCCTTAAAGTGTCTCTTTGGCTTGCGTGCTCTCGGCAAAATTAAAATCCGGGAGCAGGTTTGCATCGTCAGAGCTCAGGTGCCTCCCTCTGGGGAGGAAACTGAGCCTCAAAATTACTTTCGGCAATTGGTATTGCCTATGTGGTGCCGCGCTAAAAAGTGATACCAGCTCCTGGGGAATGCACTAGGTCTGCAAAGGTTAAAATTACCGATGCGCAGCCTCATTAGGAAAAAAAAAAGTTTTGCAAATGATATCAGAATAGAGATCTTCATGTGGTTTCAAGCCAGCAGCTTTATTGATTCAATAATTTTGAAGTGATAAATGTTGAAAACGGAATTACCCTCTAAGAGTATGAATAATGTTTCTTTCATAAGAAAATTCTAACTTTACAATCCATTTGTTCAATGTATACTGGTAGACAATACTTTTACTGAGTCAAAACTGCTATGAAAAAGGGAATGTCAAAGTAAATTAGGGGGGGATAAGTTTTACTCTTCTGCAATTCCTAAGTTAAGTTCATTCCGCTTCTGCATACACCTTTGGGCAAAGGCATGGAAAAAGATTTAAAATCGAATTTGAAAATGCCGGTGCGGAGTTCTTTGTCGAATATTAAAAGCGCTATTGGTGAACATCCAAGAAGTATGCGAAATGCAACTAAAAAGTGGATTATTCCGTATTACTTGAGCTAAACATTTGATTGAACAGAAATCTCTAAATGCATATAACCTTCAGGATATGAATTATGAAGTAAAATGTACGGTGATATCCCTTTCTTTGTGTGAAATAAATAAATAATCTAAAATTTTTGCAAGTAAAACTACTTAAAAAGGAAAAAGTCGGGAGTCAGTCTTTTTCAAAATATTCGAAATATCCGTTAAAAAAATGGAATATTTTTTTACTAACATTCTTTGAAAAAATAAACCATTGCTAAGTATGAAAAGTTATTTATTTTAAAGTCATATTTGTCCTATACTGTGTTTCAAGTAACTTTATTTCCTTATGACAGTCGTTTGAATTGATACGCTTACGTGAAAAAAAATAAAGTTAAATATTTATTTTATCAAATGAATAAAAACACTTTTGCTTTTCTGTCTGTCTAACATTCCAATAATAGGACATATATTATTTAAGAAAACATCCAGAAATATTTGTAGTGCATGTAAAAGAAAATTGTTATTCATAAATATTTCTTTATAATGAGAATGAATTAATGAAACATTTATCTCTTAAAGAATATTTGAAAGCGAGATTTTCATTATTCAGTTATTTTCGAAAATTTATTTAACTTTTAATTTACTTCAAATAATACAAAATAAAAACTCAAGTAGCTATGGAAATATACTTTTTTTCCAATCTCTGTTATTTATTTCAGACATTCTAAGTCAAAAGATGGATAAAAAAAAAGCATAAATTTCCGAAATAATTTCTTTTATATTTAATATTATATAAAGTATGATGTTTAATAAGAGACGTAAAATGCATTTTTTAAAATATTTTTACGTATAAACTAAATTCACACATATTTCGTATTTTTGTCCTAATACGAAAATATTCAACGATTTCTTTCTCCAGAAAAGAAAGATAAAAGAAACTGTTTACGCTTGACAGCGTCGAAAACTTTTGGGCCAATCGGTATCAATATATTGATTTCTAGAATACTGACTTATCTTTCTCCTACCTGAACATTTTACGACAGAAAAATTGCTTGATACTTGACAAATTTTTGTGTCCAAAATTGTACCCCTATAGGATTCCTTAGCTATCAGTTGAAAGTTTTTAAATTGTAAAAACTCTGTACTCTTTAATATAGTTCAGGGGTGGCGAACCTTTATGGATCAAAGTGCCAATTTTTCTACTATAAAAAAGTGTTTAATAAGGTATAGACGTGCCGTCAAATAATTTTTACTTGTGAAAATAATATAACTAAGTAAATACTAATAACACAAAACTCTTTATTTACTTTGAAAAAATACCTTTTGTAGTGTATGGTTGTAAATGTTTTAGTTGTACGTGTAATCCAAATTAAAGTAAACATTAGTGTGACTTCTGTTGTTGCAGATTGGATGACAAATAACTTTTATCAGGATTGCAACGTGTTACTATTAGTAAAATGCATGCAGAATTGGAGTCATCTGTAAAACGGTTTCTAAGCAATTAATTATTTTTTCTATGATTCTCTTTTTTGACAAGAGGATTTGTGATTTGTTTCAAAATACCTTTTTACAGACGATGTTCTGCATACCAATATTCCAGAACATAAAACACACACCGCTTTGTCTCCTTTACTAATAATGCCATATTTCTAGATTCAACAAATTTGAAATTCTCTGTTACACTTACTATTTTTCACTTTTTGCTCTGTTCTGAACTAGCCATGTTAAATAACAGTTAAAAGTCGTAAATATAGCACAAATAAACTGTAAAATACAGTTGTGTCAATGAAATTGACCATGCTATGCGTAGACACACTTTGCATCATAAGCAATTGTAGTCCACGGCGTAACTAAGGCAAGACAATAACGAACGAGTGTGCTCCCTGCCGCCCGCGACCGATCATTTCCATTTGTTCCTAATACTCCACAGTGAACTTTGTTAATTATAAATAAAATGAAAACCATTTTAAAAGCTGGAGTGCCCAAAATATTGTGTCACGTGTCATCAATTGCACGTATGCCACTGGTTCGTCATCCCTGATATAGTTGATATATCGAGTCCCCAAACCTATATAAAAATAAAAATGGATGTTTATATATATGACCTCGCTTCACTCCGACACCGTTCAACAGATCACTATGAAAATTGGCATGTATATGTAATTTTTGGGGCAGAAGGTTTTTGTGCTATCCTCTTTGTTGCAGCTCTCCACCAGGTGGCGCTACATCATATCACCTTCTGCACCGTTCAATCAATCGCCAAGTTGCCAACAGGGTAGCCAAAAATGATGCCAACTTGGCTCTATCGCCAACATTTTGCTATGTTTGCATTGAATCGCCATTAGTATGTAAGGAAAGGCGTTTCTTGAGAATATTACAAATTTAACATAAAATAAATACAACAAAAAGTAATATTAACGTATTACACATCCAGATATAAATTATTTCCACTATTTTAAGCGTTCATTACACAAAATTTGTAACAATGTTTTATTTTTGCTGAGCAGAGATCAGCTTAGGAAGGTGTTTTCGAAAATCTACCCACATGAGAGTTACGGGGCGTTATAAATAAAAAAAAAAGAATCCCTTTTATCAGCTGTTAGATCTACAGACTTAAAATTTAAGAAATATGGGTTTTTTTGTTCAGCTGAGATATGCAAAAAGCTTTTTTTTTGTTTGTTTAATTTGCAATTCAAGTAAAATTAACTCATAAAAAAACTTCTTTATCCATCAATCTGTGTTAATTTTTCAATTCACCTGTGCGAAGAACGGGTATACCAGCTAGTTTAATATAAATTTTCATTTAAAATATCAGAAAAGTTAAATCAATCCGTAAGTTAAAAATATGTTTTCATGAAAAGAATTTTAGGTATCCTAGGCTGAAAATAGATTTTTCCTTGTTGAAATGTAAGGATTTAGAAACTTTTTTTTGTATGGAGTTTTAAATTTCGAAATTGCGAAATATTCAGATGCTGATATATTCGATAAAATCATGTCCCTTCCCTAATAATTATTATTAAATAGCTCTTTTAATTAGCTTTGTCATAATGGACGGTAATTAATGATTTTTAATGCAACATTTAATTTACTGTTCTACAATAATTTTTAGAAGTTATAATTCAGTGTGGATTTAAAAATGATTATCAAGATATCTTCAAATGAATTTCCATTAAAAATATTTCAAGAATAACTTTTCCAAACCTTAGTTGTATCCAGAAAAATTACATAAAATTTAAAATTCCTTTAAATACTGAAAATATTTTAGGATTGACATCGAATAAAAGGACTAATTTCCAAGACTTATTAAAGATCTAAAAGAAAAATTAAACAGAAATTCAAAATGATTGACAAAAGCCATTCTACTTACATCTGCAACAATAAAAGATCAACAGTTCTTCTGAAACAGATAAACTATCATAGAAAAAAATAACTGAAACCAGAATAGTAGCACTAGAAGAAAAGTTCTTGTCAGAAAAGCAAATAAGAAATGTATGCATTACTTAAAGCATATTCTAATCTCCATATTTTGGGAATCAGACCAGTTTTAATCATCAAAGCATGTTTTTTCATATGAAAGATGAAGGAAGTTTGAAAAAAAAATCAACAGTGCGATCAAAATGCTTTTTCTGATATTTAAGTCTGGAAGAATTCTATTTTATTTATTTTTTTTACTTTATTTATATTATTTTAGCAGCAGGAATGAATGATGTAGGTTTCATTTACCATAAGAGAGAGATGAAATACTGATGAGTAGTTAAATTAATTTGAAAAAGAAGTAAAAAACTTATTTAAGGATCAAATCTTATATTTTCCATCTATCTTCAAAAGTTGTGAGAGGTCTTCACCTCTTTCTTGGGCACCTAGATGTGTGGGAGGTTGGCAAGAAACGCTAGTCAAGATCCAGTCAATCTATTTATTGATCACTCAATATAACGATACAAATTCAATTAATAACAGTAAGAGAATGTCTCGGTGCTAACCGCGAAAGTGGAACAACGACGAAATACAAGAAAGATTAGGAGATTATCAAACTCGATCCTTACTTTATATATAGGATCGAATCTATTATCCGATTTAATCTAATATTAATTTAATCAATCGTCACTTTAAATCTTTCTCCGAATAAGTATTTATTCACAATAATTCAACAATGATACCTATCAGTAACAATCTCACCTGATTTCTGGTTTGCATCCACTCCTACTCTATATTCTAGCTAGAATACTTCAACTATATATATAGTTAACTTAATTTGCATATCACGATTTCTTCTTCCGAAGGGTTGGCTGTGAATAACGCGAATTGATAGCCCAAAGATTTCCCAAGAGGATTAGTGAAAGGATCGCGAATAGATCCGTCACAAAGTAAGATAAAACACAATGTAAAAATATTACAGCTGTGGTAGCTCGAACATTTAAAAATAAAATACTATGCACAAAGTTCCGACTTCATTATATTCCTAACTATGGGGAACCTATATAAAAAAGTAGCTAAAAAGAATGCTATTTAAATAGAGATGCGAGAAGATATTAAGAAATACTATTTAGACTTTGTGGAGCTAAACACATGGAGCTTAAAGTTTTTACGTTATCTAAAAGCATATACTGTTTATTTTACTAAGTATTATTTTTTCATGAAATAAAGATGTATAGTTTTTGTACATCCGATTTTTCAAAATTCTATTTTTATTCATTTATTATTATAATAATTTCACTGCAATCTCATATCTCAAGTTATATGTAAAAGAAAAGTTGTTTTCGATCCTGAAATATTCCTTGACTTTTATCTATCTGCTTTCCGAGAAAAGAATGGAAAATGTTTTAGATTTTTCTTACAAAATACGGGGAAAAAACCATTTATTTTTACCCAAATTCGGTATTGAATGCATGTGATTTTCTAGCTTCTGTATTTCTCCCAATACGGTTGTTCAGATGTTACATGATGAAAAAATAAATGATTGAATAAATAAAACAAAGAAAAAAGCGACGTCTGCAAACTCAGCTGCCTTCTGTTTGCACTACTCAAGACTATAACATCCTAAGTGTGAAAATATAGTTAGTAATTTCAATCTGCCTATTAAACGTAATGTTAGACAAATAAACTTCCTAAAAGATTGTTTTAAGTATGAACCACACACACACACAAAATTTTAATAGTAATCATTTGTATAAATTTTTATTTTTAGGGAAAATTGCCTTTTAAAAACAATTATGTAAGGAAAGTTTAATCGCTTGTTTAATACCACCTGAAGACTTATTTTAAATAAGTTAGAAGTATAGCAAGAAATTAATTAATGTCAAAAAATTACGTAACTTTGAAATTCTTAACTGTTCTC
>BMAV01006275.1:568915-608896 GCA_019973955.1 Trichonephila inaurata madagascariensis
GCAGTAGCCAACTGGATAGCAAGGAACTTCTGATTTACATAAAAAAGTTATATAGGGTGAGATACATAAAGAAGTATACCGTTTCAATGCACTTTCAATCAAGAATAATGTAAGATGTTGAATGTAACCTGAGACACAGAATTGTACGGGATTATTTAAAGTTTTGTTATAGACAGTCACAGATATGTGTTCTATGAGTGAAAACTTAGTCACACGACACACATCGGGACGATAATCCTCTTCCACCCAAACGCTTGATAAAATATCTGAATCAGTTCCATCGATTACGGTTGTAATACGCTGTTTCAGCTAAATCTACAGGAAAAGAAGGGATGAATACCTTGTCCTGTACCTACCCCCACAAGAAGAAATTTAAGGTGTTAAACCAGCCTTTCTAGGTAGCCATTGGGTAGATCGTAGAGGTACTAGGCAGAGGTATCGTGACTAGGTAGATCGTGGCTCGCCCAATCCATCCGTGAAGGAGATATTCATGGAGGCAATGTCGCATTTTGCCCAACTAGTGTAGAGGTGCACCATCCAATTGGAGAATAAAGTTTTCGGTGATGTTCTACAACTGTGGCATCATCGAAAGTCAACATATCCAAAAAAAGTGGCCCCTGTGACAGTTTGTTAAATTTATCTTCAGATGTCGCCATTTCGATTGACTAGTCACATGGCACGCATGCTTTTGCTTACATCACTTCCGTCAGTGGCAAGACACAAACTTTAAGAGTACATCTACCCTACGGTTTGCTGAGGTGGTGCGTGTCTTTGATTGTTCCTATTTTACAACACCTGGAAAGTGTATGCTTCTTTATGAATCGCCCTATATATTGAATATAAATCATGTGAAGGTTGTTCTCATTTTTATTATTTAGTTTTACTTCATTATTACTTCTATACTTCTTCCAAGGAATCCAAGTGGCAGCGCTAGCTGAGGGGTCACGATCGCTAACTCGAAGCCGGTGTTGTCGAATTACGGGTTCGAGTCCTTGTACCATTTAAGGTCCTGCATGTGAGAGAAGCTGTTGCTCCTTAAATCTGTAGAGATTCAAAGTCTTCACCTTGGTGTGGTGTGGGACAGTGATGTGCCAGTTCAGGTGTAGTCTTTTGTCTCACGTGGCTCGAAGTGACGAAACCTGTCGTCAATTACCCCCTAGTTTCTTCAGAGAGTAACGTTAATGAACAATCAATAAAAAGAATTCTCTTTCGTTTCATGGTGTTAGTTTACACAAAAAAGATTAATGTTTGAAGTGAATTGAATGTTTAAAAAATATTCTTCTTGTAAGCAGTCAAAAGTCGAAATAGGGTTAAAGTTAATTATAAGTCGGAAATTTAAAATATTAATTTTCGTTGTATAGAAGAGGACGTAGATTTAATTCTAGATGTATCGAATCTTGTTTTAGATTTTGCCTTTATTTTAAATTGCAATTTACAGTTTTTATACTTACTTTCATTCTCACAAGTAGTAACTTAGTTTTTTCTTATATTTCTCGGATGAGAATATCTAAAAAAATTTGTTTAAATGGAGATAAATATTTAAATCTGATAATTATTTAACAGTATAGGAACACCAGATTCTACTGTTTCTTAGAATCTAGAGATTTTGTCACCAAACACTGGAAATCAACCGAGAACATTACCAAGTTTTATATCGTAATGAACAAATCTCAATACTTCCAAACAGAAGCATCAGAAAAGAATTAAAATATATATATATATATATATATCTGAAATTTTTTTTTACAGATGTCACAACCAATTTCTTAGTCTTTATCATTTTAAAAACAAAGCACAGACGAGGAAAAACAGAACTCTAAGCCCTTTCACCGTGGAACATTAAGACCATTAAACAGCCGAATAGAGCGGCGCACAAATAAATAAATAACTATAATCTTATTATCCTAAATTAATTCTATTTACACAGCACGCATGCCCCTAACCTTAATAGGTGCAAAAACAATCTTAACACTTCCCCAACACTGCAGAGTAAAGGTATGACACATTTCCTCTTTAGGGCAGGCCATTGCCTTCTTACGAGGACAGGGGTGCGAAGGCGTAAAGAATTTTAAGAGGGTCTTCCCACCCCTGGTTGCCGATCGATTCGTACGGGGGTGTTAAGAGCTTGGCAAAGGGACCGGCGTATTAAAGAAACAAAAGCACCCTTCGTTCGACGGATTTCGGAATGAAGATGACTGAATTAAAGATGAATATTAAATGTGTTTCTGATCAATATGTTCGGGGCAGGAAGGGGGGAATGATGGATTTGCGGATGCATCATTTAGGGGAAGGGTTGGCTCTTCTTTGGGATTGGAACATCTGCGGAAGAGCTCTACAGCCTCTTATGGCTTGAAGATGATGTGGAGGGGATTTTATCGCAGTTTTTGGGCCAAGTGTGTTTGGGAATGGTAAAGTTTTATTGTTCGACTTGGGAGGGTGTTGTGTGGAGAGAGGAAAAATACATATTCTTTGTAGTAGAAAACAGAAATTGCACTCAATAAATTAAGAAAAATAATTTGTAATCTTAATATAAAATTATCAGTTAGATTTGTTTTCTTTTATAAATGATATTTGGGATTTTTTTTTACAGAATAACAATCTGATTCCAGGAACGTTAAACCTCTATTTTGGAAGAGAAGAGGCAATACATTTTTAATTATTTAATTTTGTAGTATTTTCTGACAGACTACGTGTAATTTCGTCGTAAAAAATATTAATCTATTAATAATTATAATTATCAATTAAAACATTCTCATCGTTTGATCTTTCCAGATATAAATTAAACTCAGTTGTAATAACGCATTTTTTTTATATTTAGTAAATTAAGTTAAAATTTAAAATTTTCAATTAATATGGGAATCATTATAAAAACTTTTTAAGTCATTGAACTTTATAAACCATCCACTTTCAACGCATCTATATTCTGATATATACTCATGTCCAAAATTAAGGTCCACAAACACATTTTTCATCATAATTTTAAAATGTCTCCAGTAAAATTGATAGAATTTGTATTTTATATATTTTGAAGAACGGAAAGTACTATACAATCTTCAGTTTAGATAAAGATCTTGTTAAGCGTTAGTTTTGGTAGAATTACTGGACTGATACCGTGCACGTATATATGGGAATTTTGCCTCCAGTTTTGTTAATATTGCATTAAAACAAGGAAGTTAGTTTTTTTGCAGTGAGAAAAGGTTTTCATAATCATTTAGATGGTTTCTTGAGACCTAAAGCCGTTGCCAGGCTTGAAACTGACCAGTCTCAAGCAGAAATGGCTCAATGATTACATGTGACCCAAAAAAGATCTCCCGGTTATGGAATCAATTCCAAACAAGTAGTACTGCCATCAAGAACATCACAGAACATCGACATCTGCACAGGATCGCTACTTGGCACTAAGCGCATCATGACATAGGCAGACAACGGCTCCTCAGCCTGCTCGAGACCTTACTGCTGTGTTTGGAAGAAGAATTTCCAGGAAAACAGTTGCAGAGATTGGCCTTTATGTCTGGCATCCAGTTTGGTGCATTCCTTTGACTGTATCCACCAGGAAAGACCAGATATTGTGGAGCTGAAAACATCAGTTGTGGACACCACAAGAATGGGGACATGTTTTTTTCAGTGATGAGTCGAAATGTACCCGACAAAGTGATTCTCGTTGAGTCTTCCTCTGGAGAGTAAATGGAATTCACTTTCATCCCTCCTATGTAACAAAAATTGACATATTTGATTTCAAAGGAATCTTTGTGAGTGGTGGCATAATGTTGGGCAGTTGTACACTACTGTACGTTTTCGATGCGGGTACTGTCAACTCACAGTGCGAAAGGGATGAGGTCCTGCAAGCCTATGTGATGTTTTTCGGGGTGCTTTGGATCCGAACTGCATTTTTATGGACTACAATGCGCGGCCACACAAAACTCACATTGCTGATGAATTTAATGAAGGAGCGAATATCTGCCTTATGGATTGACCCTCGAGGTCTCTGGATCACAATTCTATTAAATATGTTTGGGATGGTCTAGGAAAAGCCATTTCTCAGCGTAGCTCCCCTCTCAGGACTCCCCAGGAATTAAAAGTCCCGCTTTCGGAAAAATGGGCTTTGTTGCCACAAATACTTATTGATACCCTCATAAACAGTATGGCATCTCGCTGTGAGGCTTTTACTGCAGTTCACAGTAATCACACTTCGTATTAGACAGACTTTCCCCGAGGTAAACGCTTTATCTCTGATTCGTGATTTCATACTTTATGAAATGACTTGTATCTAAATTCATAATAAAAATTTTTTTCCTTATTCTTATGTTAATATATTCTTCCTGACATTGTAATATGTCTCTGTGATAAATTTTGTGGCAACACAGTAAATAGTTCATCATTTTTAACAGATTTTATGTTTGTGACTTTAATTTTGGACATGAGTGTATATACATACATTTGAATAAAATACTTGTACTTAAGACTCTAATATTACATATATTTTTTTTTTCTAAATCATAATTCCGTATACCCTGTTTTGAAATGCGTCTCATTTCATCTCACGCTAAAGGATTAAAACCCATATTTTAACGAATTTATTCGAGATTCCTCGTTAAAAGGATTGACCTAGAACTTTCGACTGATTTATTCGTGACTCTAAGTAAAAGAGTATCTTAATAGCTTACATGTGTCTCACTGAGTGGTTGAAACTTTTCCCTAAAACACTTACTTAATTTCTAAAAATACCTTATATTTCCCTTCACTTGAACACGTTATTAAGTTTCCTCCAATATGTTTTCCTTCTTTTGTGTGTGCGTGTTCGCGCTTGATATAAACTCGGTTATATAAAAAGTTATCACACCATATTGAAGTAGCAAAATGTTTCATCTACAGAAATTTTTCTCTAGTTTCTTAATGAATCAACTTTAAAATGCAATCAAAGCGATGTATTTTTGAAATATCAAAAAAACATTTCACTTGATATATTAATTTAAATTTAAAAATGATAAAGTAAGGGACATAGTTTCTGTTCTAGTTTATTTTTTTCGCACAATACTATTGTATTTCCATTGTAGAGAAAATTACAATAGCCTACGATACAATGTTTCTTCTCATTCATCAAATAGAATAACACTAAAACTTCATAACCTTTGCTTTTAAAGTCGAGGTTATTCGGATGCATGTACCTTTGTTACAAAACCCAATTAAACTTGAATCGGGATTATTTACGTAACAATTTCAATAAGTTAATTAATTTAAGAATGAGTAAGACAACTATTTATCTTTCATCAGTTAATAATAGTTACTCAACTCGGATCAGTATATAAGTAAATAAATTTATTCACTGCAAACACTTCGAAAGTTTTTTAAAGGTCACAATAGTCTAATAACCAGACTTTAGTATACGTAATTGATTACAGTAGATTTGTTCTCTTTATTTTCACCCGAAGTAACTAGATTTAATGTGTCTTAAATGCTATTGAGTTTCACAAGCTTCACTAACCGTAGTAGCGTGGAGATATGGTCCGTGATGTTCTCACGAGTGAAGATGTTTAGGTTTAATTACATGTTCGAGATCAAATTCCTCCAAATAATCCGTATACAATCTACGTATAAGCTAAAAATTTTTTGAGCTTAAAGTTAAGGAATTGGCTTATATGTAAGGATTCGCTAATCTTGGAAAAAAGCGTATGTATATATATATATATATATATATATATATAGTCTAGGAAAAACCATTTTTTATACATATTTTGTGAACTATGCACAAATTATTTTAATCTTTTAGTTTTTGGGGTGCTTTGAATGGTACTGTTAATGTAAAATATTACAAAAAGTCACATAAATCCTTCAAAGTTAGTGTTTGAATCCATGTTTCTAAATAGCTCATGAAATTCACATTAACTTATTGGAATGTTTGAAAGCATCATACAGCAAGTTTTTCTTTCAGGGCAGGAAACATAGGTCGACGATCACATGCTGTATATCGGAGAAGTTCTTTTACCGCTCATTTTTCAAACAAAAATGGAGCAGAAAGTATGAGTAATGCAGATTGTGTACGATATAACAAATGAAAGAGGAAAAAATGTGTTTGCTTCAAATTCGAAAAAAATAAATTTATCGTCGTTGGCGTCTGGCATTTTACATGAGCAACAATTTAATTGAAAAACATTCCACCCGTTTAATAACCTTTTTGCCATCTAGGTGACATATTTAAAAATTACAGGATGTCCCCCCCCCCCTTCCCAATTTGGCTTATATACGGAATTTGAATTTTGAGTAAATTTTTCTCAGTATGCATGAATCGACTTATATTCAGAAACATAAGGTAATGGAAGCTGTTACACGATAAATTAGATTGGATTTCCACGTTCGTACACAATGACATGTTTATTAATGTCGAAAAAATTGCAGCTGATTTTCTTGATATACTAAGTATCTTGATAGTACATACAAAAAATCTTATATATCCGTGCAATAATAAATTTTGTTAAATTTCTTTAATATTTTGATAATGCAGTAGAGTCGCGAAAACTCGGCCTAATGTGGACCGATGGGTTACCAAGTTTGTGAAAATGCCGGGTTATCAAAAAGGGGATTAAAAAAGAATAAGCTCAAGTGTTTCCTCAGAAAATATTGTACCGCACTTGCATATATTGTTTTCCTGAAAATACAACAGAAAATAAATTGTCCAAATACCTTTAAAGATGATGAGATATTTTGATCTGAAAGGGTGTGGCCGAGTAATCCGGACTGCCGTGTTACCGTGCCGAGTTTTCGGGACTCTATTGTACTAATTTTTCAAAAGAGTCAAAAGTTGTCCTTATTTTTTCCGGATATATAACGTTAAATTTACATATAGAGCAAAATCGGAGGAAGATTGATAGCCTCTTTCCATGGTCAGCCATCAATTTGTTATTTTGTGGTGGTCATCTCGTAACCTCAATGTTCTTCTTCCTCTAAGATAGCATCCCTCTCACGTCCAAGCCCTTAAGATGGGGGGAGTGAAAGATGTTAGAGAGGGAGGTTTTAAGATCCCTATCCTCCCCTCAATGATATCATCGATCTGATCAGAAGAAGAACGGCACACATAAGAGAGACAGAGAAGAGGGGGGTCTTAAGAAAAAGGAATCAAGACAGACAACCTTCCCCTTCTCCCCATATATTTTCACAGGCATCGCTGTTTCTTCGGCAAGTTAAGTGGACTTAGAGGCGAAGGCACGCGGGAAACTTCTGTTCGTAAGAAGTAAAAGAATATCCATGAGAAACGACATTTGTTTGAAAAATGATGCCACTTTAAAAAACAAGGAGTACTTTGAAGTGAAAAAGTTAGTTTCGGAGCGATCTTTTCAGGCGATCAATTTGCTGTCTGGCCTTATGTAAAGAAGATTTTATCAATTTCTGAAAAAGAGGAATCGCAAAATTTTAAAATCAAATGTTGAACTTCTCACTTACATTCATTGTGTGAAATGATGTTCTTTAAAAGTTTTTTAGATGGCTTTGTAAGCTTTTAAATATTATCACTGACACAGCTAGAAACATAGATTGCATTTTTTTTGTTGCTATTTATGGGTAAATTAAAGACTTAATTACTTAAAATAAAGATTTTGTCGTTTAAATCATTTGTAATTTTAAAATATTTGAAACGTACTTACACACATATGTGTATACGAGGTGGGACAAAAAAAAACGAGATTGGTCCAATAAATCGTTGTACGTAGAAAATCAGTTATCCGTGACATTATCACCTTCAAAGCAGTTCCCTTCAGCATTCACATACTTCTGCATTCGATGTTGCCATTTCTGGTAACAGTTATGGAACGAGATTTTTGGAAAGCCCTTTAGGAGATTTTCTATTTTTGCCTGAACTTCTTCAACTGAAGTAAAATGGGTTCCCTTTAAGCAAGATGTGACGGGCTCACGCGTCTTTTCTTTAACATAACCTCTGGGTTCTTTGGTGGCCAAGATTAATGGTAACTCTTTTCCAACCAAAACCCAAGAAGCGAAAGGTGAAAAAGAAATGCAAATAAGATAGCTTTTAAATAACAGATGTTTCAGTAAGGGGGATGGCAATTTGGGGAATGTTATGTTTGAATACAAGATACAAGTGTGAATTGACAGCCAATCGTGAAGTTACCTGGA
The DNA here is from genome assembly GCA_019973955.1 of Trichonephila inaurata madagascariensis. Classification (NCBI taxonomy): domain Eukaryota; kingdom Metazoa; phylum Arthropoda; class Arachnida; order Araneae; family Nephilidae; genus Trichonephila; species Trichonephila inaurata. Next base: position 577,037 of record BMAV01006275.1, read on the forward strand.
AAGTAAACTATTAAAACAAGGTGCATACCATTGCACGCGCGCCCAGACGTTTCCACATAAAGATTAAATCTAAGTTTGGATTAAGGTAGGACTGATTATTTGATATTAGGACTTGTAATATTATTAGAAGTGAGAGTAGGCGTATAAAACAATTATAACTTATAAAAGGTGGTCTAAATTACGCGATTTGGTTTAACTATCATTGTGTGTTTGTTCATTATAGATTCTCGCTTAATTAAATTTATCTAAATTGTTAGACATTTAAGTTCTATTCTTAATAAAGTCATATTAAGAATTAAAAATATCTATTCCTTTTGCAAATCCTACACCTCTAGCTCACGCTGGCAATCAAAGATACGGTCACCAAAGGGGGGTGGTATCACAAAGATTTAACTATACGAAATAAAAAAGAAGTCGCATGGGGCCAAATCAGGTGAATAAGGAGGATGCCCCATCACAGTAATATTTTTGCTGGTCAGAAACTGCTTGACAGATAGGGTTGTGTGAGTGAGTGCATTGTCTTGGTGCTACAGCCAGCCATCACTCCCCAATTCTGGCCTTTATTTCCTGATTTTTTCGCGAAGTCTTTTTAACACTCCAAAGTAGTAGTGTTGATTAATAGTCTGACCATTGATGTGAGTGGGAACCCACTCTTAACACGAATTTTGGTAATGTTTTGCTCTGTACCTTGGGCACACAGCAAGTTCATCATCTTCCTCACTATCAATTCCCCCTGAAAACCGCTTATGCCATTAAAATACATGTGCGCGAGACAAAGTTTCTTCTCTATAAGCCTCGGCTTATATTTGAAATGTTTTCGTGGCTGATTTCTTAAGTTTCACAAGAAATTTAATGTTGATTCGACATTTTTCCGGCAGAATGCAGTTGCACGTGTTCACTCAATGACGCAGTACTCCCAACTGGCGTGATCGGTTAAGACGAACTGGGTACATGGACAGAAGAGGTGCGTGGGATGACGTCATCAAAGCAGTTGCTGAAAAAATTCCACTCTTTTCTCAAGCTACACACTTCAATCTCGTTTTTTTTTCCGTGTCACACCTTGAAAAATAAACTGGTTTAACCCCTCTTTTCTGTTTGTATAAAAGCCGTCCTCAGCCAGCATTGCTTATGACTACAGTATCCATCTTTTAAGATGCTGAAATCTCATTCTTTTGTTATCTTTAGAATTCAAGTCCTTTCTGTTAATTAAATAGAGTTAATTAAAAATTATAAGTATATTTACTCATTATCACATTTTTTAGACTGAAAAATGCATTTTTATACACAAAAATTTTTTATGTAAAAATCTTCATTCAAAAATCCATTCGGATTTCTAACACATTTCAAAATACTGAAGAGATTTTAAGAAACTGCGAAGTTTGTTTAAAAAGCTACTAATTTTTTTTTTTTTTTTTTTTTTTTTTTTTTTTTTTTGAGTGGTATGTAATTTAACATATGTTAGATAATGATTTCAATTTTAAATATTTTAAGATTGTGAGAAATGATATTGTTGTTAAATCATTTTGAGATAGTATTTATTAATCCTTTAAAAAAAAAGGTTTATCGCCCATTTTTCGTCACATATTTTTTTATCTTTGAAAACAAATTGAGTAGACCAATGTGTGTTAAGCGGAATTAGACTTTAATAGTCGACTGCGTTTTAAAGTTGGGAGAGTAAGGTATAACAGCCCTGTAATCTTAACTAACAACTAATTGTTAACCTTTTATCTGAGTTATGAGGTTTATCTCCAATATCTTTCCTCAAATAGTACTCTACAGCAGCGTAAGCAACTGAGGGTCTGTGAAAAATCTTTGATAGTCCGCAGAAGTGAAATTTTATTTATATTTTTATGAACATTTAGTTTCATTAATGATGATTAACAAAACGAATTATGGGAATATGGATTGTACTTTTGAAAAAAAAATAACCATTTCTTTTAGCGAGTTTTTAGCTACTTTTGCTGGTGCATCTGGCGAGATTCGAAAATTAGAGTCGGCAACTATGGTAAATTGATATGGCAGTGTGTTTATATTCCTTTGTGTGTGTGTGTTGCTAGTTTGCTCTTGCTTTCAGTAAAGTATTTTTTCAGTGATATGGAAATGGAAATACTGAACTGAACTCAGTGGCGCAACAGCCCATGAGGGCCAAGACCTGCAGTGCCTATCTCAACTTTTTGAAAGCGCTGAGGTGTATGTGCAGATGTCTCAGTCAAGTGGTCAGTCTGATGCGGAACCCCCAGTGTTCAGTTCCCAAGTAAGCTTCGTACTCATTTATCGACCGAATGAATGAAAGGCTGAGTAGACCTTCTCGAGCCCGGGATTTGAACCCTGAACCTGTGATGTGGAAGCGCGATACGCTACCATTCAGCCACTAAGCTTCTGGGAATGTAAATACAGACGTAAAAAATAAGTGATAATAATAGTTATATAGTGACTGTCATACAGCGATAAATCATATAAGAGGTCCACCAAACACAAAATTATACATTTAGTAATACCCATAAAACTCTAAAGGGTGGTGAGTGCTGCTCAAGAGGATATTAAATCAAAAAAAAATTAAATCGCGTATTTGTTTTAATCGAATAAATGTACAAATATAAATAGTTTACAGATTATCTTAAAATAATTTGTAAGCCACTTAATTATAATAAAAAGGTTTTATAACTTTTTAAAAAATACGTGAAATATAAAATTGTTTTTTAAATCTGTCACATTGAAAATACTTACAAGAATTATACAAATACTTTTGAAAAAATTTTTTAGAGAGGAATAACTGTATAATTAGAATTAATTCCAGTATAAATTTTATTGCTATTTTATAACGATCGCAATCTGGCGATAATCTAGCAGTTGATTGCAAAGAATAATTTACGTATAGAATTTTACCATTTTTTTTAGCTATATGATCTCTTTATTTTACAATCTCGAGTGTAAAAACTTTCACACCAGTAATATTTCAATGAGTAAAAGGTACTACTATGACCTCTTTTGCAAGTAATAATCTTTTTGGCAAACATAAACAGAGAGCATTTTTTATACTCGGCTCACTGCCACTGTTGGTATGACTCAATCAATAAAGTTTTCTTCAAATGCAATAGAAATGACATTCATTTTTCCGCCTTTGTCAAACGTTCCGTAATTTGATTGCCTGGTCCCATTCTCCACCCCCATTCAGCTGTTAGGGAGAGGAGTGCTCCTTTTACCGTCCTCGCTTCCAGGAGACAACCGTCATGAATCACTAGGGCTTTTTGCAGAGACATAAGCTTTTAGATGATTTCCTACCGCATCTTCGGTCTGCAATTGCGCCTGTAAAGTTGGCTTTCTTCGGAGATTCACTTTCGTGGTCAGTTTTTACGGATCGAAGGAATGTTATGATGCATGCTTCCGCTAAGATAGAAGCGATGAACTTAAGGTCTTTTGCGGTATTCTTACTTATAGGAGCAAAATGAATGGGTTGATAACTTGAAAGAAGCAGCAGTAATGCCTTGTGCCTTAGAAGAGACTCGTAATACTCAAACGATAATTCAAGTAAACAAAGAAAAATAGAAACAAATGTACCAAATAAATCTTTTATCAATAAGGATAAATTTATCTATGTATTTTTCCAAGAGAGATGAAATTTCTACATCATTTTCAGAATAGATACTTTGTCTGTTAATCTTCAAATGTATGGCGAAGTAGAACTATATTGTGTGTGTGTATGTGTAAAATCTCATATTTCTATATGTAACAACCTTTGCATAGTTTTTATTTATTTCTTTTTTAAATTTTATTTTTACCAAAACTATTTTATCGTTTCCGAATACAACTAGAATCTTTGGCAATTTAATTTTTTCGGTTCGTGACAATTGTCTTTGTTGGTGCGCTATCTAAGTACAATTTCATTTCGGCGGGTATTACGAATTACGTCTATTTATATAAAAAGTAATAAAAACGTACAGGAAAAATTGTTTTCGGATAGAAAAAAGGTAGCAGTGAAGAATAAGATTTTTATATTTTTGCTTATACTAATAAATTTACTCAAGAAAAATGTAACTTTTTTTGTGATGTAAAAATACATTAATATGCATCAATATGTTTTTATATTTTTACCATTTACTACATCCATTTCCTGGTTGATTCCAAATTTTCTCTTAATATATATATAAAAAGAGTTTTATCATGATGCTGTAATAAATTTGTTATGTACTATCACAACAATGACATCGTTCAAGATAACGCGCCAAGTTTGCAACCCCAATATTGCATGAGTCGTACGCGCTGAATTGGCAACTACGTGCTTGGTTTGATAAACGACGCCAATATGGTTACGATAGTATATTATTTGCATGCTCTGGCAGAAAAATATCACAACGATTGCCTGGACTGGAATCTTTGCTTGAGAAAAAACGCGTTGTCTCATACGAAGACTTGACAATCAACGGAAATAAATACTCAACTTTCCAGGAAGCTGCAAGAGCTGCAGGTTTATCAAAATATAAGGACTTTATCAATGAAGTGTTGGACGATGCAGTTTCAGTGATGAATTTAACTGAAGTGAAGAACCAAAAACGAATTTTGTGAAAAAAAGAACATATAAATAGAAATGCACAATACATGTATATTACATTTTTACAATTTAAGCAATGAGTATGAGAAGTTGTATAATTTGTACAATGGAAGTTGATCTGCAGTTTGGTGGATAGGAGTTATCCCCCCCCCTAGTATTTATTAAAAGTAAAACTTCATGCATTTAAGGGTTAAATATAAATTTTTAAAATTACAAACAATTTTTAATGTTGCCAAAATATGTTTTTAGTAAATGAAACTGTTATTTATAGAAATGGAAGATAGACACATTTATATTCTAAGCCAGGAAATCTAATTTGAAATTAATATTAAGGGTATTAGTACTGAGGGCATTAACATCTAAAGGAACGATGTTCTTTAGATGTGTGTGTGTGTGTGTGTGTGTGTTTCTATTATTCAATCGAAATAAATAAGTTTGAAATAGTGATTTATTTTAAGTAAGCCGATAGTAACAAATAATATACTTATTTCTAGAAATAATTTTTTTTAGAAATATTGATTAGTCCAGTGTTCCGCAACCCCCGGTCCGCGGACCGATACCGGTCCGTGGATCAAATACTACCGGTCCGCACAAGAAACATTAAATTATTTCTCATCTATTTACTATGGTATATTTTTCTTATGTTTGGGCTATTTTTTATGAAAATCACTTAATATTCCTTGTTAAATCACTTTATATTCATTTTTTTGGTGTAGCTATATTTTATTCATAAGGCACGATTAAATACAATTAAATTAAAATTATTAAATCAAAACGGGCTAAAATATAAACAATGAACATCCTCCCCCTCAGCGGGCCGCGGTAAAATGAACAAACGTTGACCGGTCCGTGGCTATAAAAAGCTTGCGGAGCACTGGATTAGTCCACACGTAAATATAATTGACGAAATGAATAACTTGAAAAGGGAATGCAGAAATATTATAGATTTGAACAAAAACAAATACAGCTTAAATGAAGTGTTGTATTAACACTCTAAAAACAGTTCAAAACAATCACACAACTATTATTTTTCTCATTGTCTTAGCTCTGTAAAACAATTTATGAGACAAACGTATCTAATACAAGATTGCATATGTTTCCTTGTAAATATCAAGTACTTTTTAATGAAGACTAACCCCAACAAATCGATAAACAACTAGACAAAATAGCAATGCTTTAGTTTCCAGTAGCTCTCTGCTTTAGCGTGGCGGCATTTTCCGGTAGAATGCTCCTTAAGAATTAGCTCCCTTCTCCTTTTGAACTGAAATTATGATTTTGTGGAGGACCCTCATTGTAGGGGCGGAGCTCAGAGAGAGCTTTGCAGCTTTTAATCGCTCGTATACGCTGAAAGGCACCTAAGATAATATCTATTTGATGAATATCTTCAATTATTTTTTTCCATCAAGGGATGCATACTTAGTTATAATTTGAAAAGTAATAGAAAAAAAATCACGTTTATCAAATAATTCGGTTAGAACATTTTTTTGCTGTTTTTATGATCAGACGAAAACTTTTAATAATTTGTAAAATTTATCAAAAAATATATATCTAGCAATGTTTTACAAACTCTGCTGATCCCAAAACTGCTCTTAAATAAAAGACATTTAAAAAAAATGACTCAAGAATCGTTCTACTACATATTTTAAATATCTTGGGGTCAACTCTACAGATAAAAGGTTTTATTACTTAAATTTTTAAACGTTTAAAAAACCCATTATATTTATTTTACGGAAAGAATTTTCTTCAATTTTTATAAGTTACTTTGGTATTAAATCAAGTTACAGTTTATATCAATAATCTATTAATAGGGGAGACATACCATAACTCTACAAAAAAATATTAACAGTAAAATAAGAAAACAATTCATTCTGAATTTCTACATACATATTTTTAAAGAAAATACAATTATATAGACGTCCCATATGTCCAAACAAAGGAAATAGTAAATGAAAAAGACAACTGCCAACACAGCAGACACGAGTTTCCTCCTTAAAAAAAATTTACCAATAATTTATACCTCTCTCTCTCTCAATATTTCTTCCTTCAAAGAATAACCCAAAACCTCTGATTTGCATCTAAACCATGAAATAATACTAAATAAAGCAGACACAAACATTAAATTTAAAGTTGTTCAATGAGCTGCCTAATGTAGAAATCGCTTTGAATCTTTTCTGCGAACCCTGTTTGTGCCGTATGGTGTGTACAAGAAGACTTATTAAAGCTTTGCAGAACATCATCTCCCTTCTATAAGGCACGCCTCAAAGAACAAACACTGAAGATGTAAAAGGGTCGAGAGGGGATGAGAGGTGACATTCGAACGCTTGAGGGAACATTTTCGACATTTACAGTCTCATTCATTATAATAAAACGGAAAGGAAACATGCGGCACATTTTGCGGATAAATGGATAGAATTCACTTTTCTCAGTTATTTAAAGGAATAACAATTTGAAAGAGGTATTAAAGGAAGTGGAATTCTTCAGTAGAAAAATTCTTATTAAGTAGTTTGAATTTTATACTTTAAGAGGAAGTTTCTGTTGTAGTTTTGTCGAATAAAAATCTAATACTTAAGAATATAATAATTTTATATGCTTGAGTATCCATAGAGAGAGGTAGTATGTGATTTATACAGTAAAAAGGTAAGGGCTTCTATGTTACGCAACAAACATGTGAGACGAAACAGAAAACTTTACTTAATTCTCAAAAATGCGTAAAAAGAGTGATAAAAAATCAACTTTTTAAACTTTTAGGTGTGTGTGTTTAATATTTACGCTTTTTGCATTTAACACAACATAATACTAAATTCATATATATTTGAATTAACTTAAATAAAACTAGTAACACATAAATATATATTGCTTCAAGAAAAGATCTAAACTGTAATACTAATTAATAGAAATAATTTTAATGAGTAATTAGTATTTACTTGTTGAAAATAAGCAAGATTTATTTACAGCGAGAAGAAATGGTTGTCTTAACTGGAAAGATCTATCATAGCCATTATGGTTGAATCCACCGAAGATTTTTTTTCTGGTAGTGTCGTTTTGAGAAGATGAACTGCTTCTGAAATACGTATTATGCTGAGAGTTATTTATTTATTTTGCTGTCTTGGTTTTACGAGTTCCTTATATAGCTCTTGATAACCAACTAAATAAATTTTCAGATTCCGTTGAAATTTAAAGGTGGCCAATTCTGCAATTAGATCAATGTCCAAAAATGATTGTCCAGATTTGCACCAAGTTTAAGGCCCTCGGAAATCATACCTAACAGTTGAATATTGAATTTCTCATTGAGTCTTCTCGAGATAATCAGAAATTCCTAAATCTTGATAGAGTAAAACAGCTATCTAAAAAAAGGTGTTTTTTATACCTGGACAGTTTTATTTTAAAATCATGTAAAAAAAAAATTACGCAGATAACAAAGTAAAAAAAACAATTGTAAATGAAAGATAATCTGATAAAGAAATTTATATTAGATTAAGGTATCCGACTACGTTCGGAACCATGATTTTAAAAAAGCGCATAAAGGGATAATTTTCATGATATTTAGTGTCACTTAGATTAGAATACACGTATAAAATTGTTTTAAGGATATTTTGACAAAAAAAAATTATTTAAATACAATATTTCGGTCGAAAATTAATTTAGAATAACTTTTTTTCAAAATGTTCTCCTTTTGTAAAAAATGCTTCTATTATAATAATATTTTGCCTGTATATGGTACAGAGGCTCAACTATGATTTTTGAAAAATTCACATTATTTTCTGAGTTACAACCAATTAAAATAATTATCGGCGTTTTTTTTTTAAAAAAAAATTCTCCCCTTTGTTATCGTAAAACATGGATAAATCCACTTCTACGTTATATATTTCAAAAATTTTAGATGAGCCTCTGTACAGAGATCTGAGCTATAGACAGGCAAAATATTATTATAATAGAAGCATTTTTCACAAAAGGAGAACATTTTGAAAATGGGTCATTCTATTTTATTTTTTGTCAAAATATTGTACTTAAATAATTTTTTATTGTAATACTATTCTTGATACAATTTTATATACATTTTCTTATCTATGTGACACTAAATATCATAAATATTATCCATTTATACGCTTTTGCAAAATCGCGTTTCCGAACGTAGTCGGATACCTTAAGAATGAACATATATCTCAACAGTTATATGAAACAATATATAGACAACAACTGTATATTAATATTTTAATTAAATTTTGATTATTATGTTATATAACTTGACTGACGCAAAGAACGTATTTGGGCTTGGGGCCCAAAACCTGAGTTTGCAGGGGAGCCCTAATATTCTCTGTTTGGCCACTGTCCCTGGGGCTCCTAGAAAAGCTGATGTAGCTCATTTTAGACTTTTGACAGAGCATGACTGTGTCTGAGATCTCTCATCCCTACAAAATTGGTATCGCCGACTCAACGGACTGTACTCTGTGTGACTGATCAGCCTATGACCGCTGAACCTTTGGTCGTGTATCCTGCTCTAATTAATCTTAATTCAATTGTTGAAAAATATTGGAGAGCACGAGCTCTAATGGCATAGGTGCTATTGTAGTGCGTGGCATTTGTAAATTAAATAAAATAATTAAAATAAATAATTAGAACAAGAATAAATATATTTATTTGATTTTGAGATCTTCAGGAAAAACATTTGAGACATTTTCTAGAAACAGAGACACTTTCATTTTGTAATAAATTATTTTATCATTTAAATATATTTTTGTTTCCAAATTTATTTATAATATCGATCATTGATACATTCTGCAAAATTCCAAGAGAACGTTAAACTTTAATTGTTAAATACATTTAGAAATATAAACGGATAAATCATTTCTTAGTCATTCACTGAAATGGCATTATCATTATTTTGAAATTGCCTGCGGCAACTTTTTTTATATTTCGTGTTCTTTAAATTAACTGAAAAAGCAATCCTTCTAATGAGACATTCTTTTCATCTTAAAATAAAACACCCCTTTACAGTTACAGAAAATGCATTTTTTTTTTCTTTGGTTAGCTACAATAAGGTACATAAAACATTTTACGAAGATGAGATTTAAAACTTTTTGCAATTTGGAAAAGTACTGAATAAAATTAGAGGAAAACTAACTGATTCTACCAGTTTTCAGAGAGAGAAATCTCTAATAAATAATAATATGGATATTTAAAGGGGGGAAAAACAAATAAAATATGCACAAATTTTCAGTTTGGCTAGCCCTCATTTTTTTTTTCACCTCCTTATAAAACTCCAACAAGGAAAAACTATAATAAACCATAAGTTTAGTTTTTCAGAATGTAAGGTTACAAAAAACACGTAGAGTTATTGAACTGAAGTAACCGCTAGAAATATGCTTTACTTAGCGCATTCTTGAACTATCTAAATACCTTCACAACAAAAGAGTTATTAAACAACAATCCTTGTAATTATATACCTTCTTACATCTCTAAATAAAACTCCCCTTTACAAGTGTACAAACTCAGGTCAAACATCTCTGATAGGAAAACTTTACCATAATAGGTCAAAATGTCAACCCGACTAGGTTAATATGGAAGGAGGTTAAACTCCTCATTCCAAGTCTTTTTAAGGCAATAAATCTAGATTTTATTTATGAAAAATCTTTCTAAAAGACGAAGCATTTTTTATCCGAACAAGTCATAAATTTTAAAAAGCAGCTAGACGCCTCAGGGTATCATTAAAAATCACGAAGAACGAAATTATGTCTTTCTTGTGTGTTGTTTTTTATAGCAGAAAATAGTATTTAAAACTTTTGGGAGATATTGGTTTCATTTACAAGAAGGCGGACAAAAAAAAAAGGTTCTTAAAGTTCTAAAAAAAAGAATTAAATAAAACTTTTAAAAATCCTCGTATTATTAATACATAGAAAAAAGTAATAAGACATCTCTAAACGCGATAGATTATTTTAATATAAAATAGAAGAATAAATTTATTTACTTCGTTTTTATTTTTCAGGTGTACTTTAACAATAAATGAGTTTTTTTAGTAATATACGCTTCATTTATATGCTTCGGTTTAATGTTGATTTTCTTCTCTTTTTTTTAATAATAATTGTCCTCTTTTTTTAAACTTAGTTTTGTAACGTTGCTATTTTTGCATTTTCTTTATACACCTGCTTATATTTTCATACACATATATGCTTATATTATGATTGGTGTAGAAACTCGTGCCATAGATTCCTACGAACGAGAATTTTAAGCGCATCTTCCCTATCCGATGGGGAAATTCAAACAGTTAAAATAGAAGTAGTTAATTATTTTGTTTGAGATTGCGGCAACGATAATTATTGTACAGATATTTTTTCAATCGATTGTTGTTTGTAACTTTTATCGGCTGATTTTATACTGTTGTTCTAGTTTTGTTATTCTATATATTTACGCGTGGTTTGGCTTGCTAATAAAATGATGGTAGAAAACTTTGCAATGTCTGCTTAGAATCGTACAACATGGACCTCGTAATAAGGAAATTATATTATAAAATTTACTAAATACATAAATACGGGTTCATTAATGTGCAACCTATCACCTTGATCAGGTGCATAATTTCAGTTACTTTTCTAATAATTCAAGACATACTACAATGAATTTCAAATTAGACTTTGAATATTTAGTGATAGAGAAAGCTTACTAAAATTCCATTTGATATCTTATTGGAAAACTAAAAAAATTAGAGAATTCTAAAAAAAATCTTTAAAAAGAATTGAAATTCGTTAATTTAGAGGATAAGAAGAAGTTTGAGAAGAAATTATAGTATAACATTAAGAGAGATTAAAAAAATGCTTTTAATAGATAATTTAGGCTTAGTGATAGCGTAAGTCCCACTTAAAGCATGAATGAAGATAAAAATATTGAAAACAAAAAAATAATTTTTTTTATTTGCTTTAATCGAAGTTTTTAAAAGTGTATTCTATTTAAGATTCAAAAAAGAAAGCATATGTAGAACATAAAGAGTTCCACTACATTATTAATTCATTCACGAAATTTTGAACATTTTCGAATTTGAACTTTTTTTAACATTTGAATAAGTGAGAAATATTTCAAGAGTATTCAGAGTCTGGTTTTATATCAAGAATAATCTATTACAAAAAATTTAACATACCTTTTTAATTATACATCTGAACACACATGCTGTGTATCGTGACACAGATAATAATATTTCTACTTGAATTTAAATATTATTCTAGTTAAATTGTAAACTTTAATTCTCTTTTAAGAGATTTTTTTTTAAAAAAAATTGAAAATAAAACTCGAATACATGAAATATATCTTTTTAAATAATAAATATATCGTACTTTTCCATAGCTTTTCTTCTAACAAAATATAACTTTTAATTTATTTATAAGAACTTCCTTAAAGATTTACATAAGCAAATTTGTTGTTCAACGTAATTACATAATAGAAAGTAAATCGCTGAATAATTAATTCCTGTTATAACTTTTTCCAAGAGAAGTTGTATTTATATCTTTTTCCACAACACAATGAATTGCTGTAACTTTCATTTCAGTCTTAAAACTCATTGAAATGTAGATTTATTTAAAGAAATAAAAGGTACATTTTTGCTGTTTTTAAGCACACACACACTACTATACGTAATTTGAGTATATAAACTCAGTGGTTCAATGTATGTGCTTGAATAACAAAAATAAAAATGATTTAATTGCTTGTAAATTGAGTTATTTGTAATACTAAAAAGTGCTCATAGTTATAGCCATATTTATTTAAATTCTGATTTATTAAAAAATACGACCTAAAAAACTTAAATTATACAATAGATTTATCTGTAATATTACATGTCTGTCGAAATAATGAGTACCAATAATAAATTGTTGTGTACGTAATTTAAGAAATCAAATTTATACTTTACTAGCGGTATACCCGTTCCTTGCGCGGGTGAATTCAAAAATTAAACAATAGAGATTGAAGAATAAAGAAGATTTTAATGAGTTAATTTTACGTGAATTGCAAATTAAACAAAAAAAAAGTTTTTTTACATACCTCAGTTAAACAAAAAAACCATATTTGTTAAATTTTAAGTCTGTAGATCAAATAGCTGATAAAAAGGATTTTTTTTTATTTATAACGCCCCGTAGCTCTCTTGTGAGTCGATTTTTGAAAACACCTTTCTAAGCTGATCTCTGCTCAGCAAAAATAACATATTGTTACAAATTTCGAGTAATGAACCCTTAAAATAGTGTAAATAATTTATATCTGGATGTGTAATACGTTAATATTACTTTCTGTTGTATTTATTTTATGTTAAAATTGTAAGAATCGCAAGCAACGCCGTTCCTTACATTATAATGGCGATTCAATGGAAATATAGCGAAATGTTGACGATAGAGCCAAGTTGGCATCCTTTTTGGCGACCATGGTGGCAACTTGGTGATTGATTGAACGGTGTAGAAGTTGATATGCTGTAGAGACACCTGGTGAGGATCTGCAACAAAAATGCCAAACATCTTCTCCACAAAAAAATACATATACATGCCAATTTTCATAGTGATCGGTTGAATGGTGTTGGAGTGAAGTGAGGTCATTTTTTCAACATCCGTTTTTATATCTATAGATATAGTTTTCAAACAACCTTTTAAAAATCTTTCGATAGTTATACATGCTGATAGTATCATTTAAAAATATATATCTACTTATAAAATAATTATAAATCTTTATCTTGTAATACATGGTCTCGCTTATAAATTTCAAACTACATTTTTCCCAAAACTTAATTTGAACTTCGCTTTCTTTAACTGTTCGAATTTTTTTTTTTTCTGCTTCCTGCTCATAAATTTCTTTAATCTTCATCTTTTTGCATAATACCTTGCTTAAACGTCACCTTCTAATATTCATTTCCTTGTACCAAATAAAAAGCGATGAGAAAAACTAGAAAGGAAACAATCTATAAAATTTATATCCTATCCACGAGAACCTCAAGTATCTTTCTACTCAACGGCTGGAACATCTCCTAATTACAGAACTGACGCTACTCTCGACAAAATAGTGCCTTCCCCAAGAGACTCATAAAACTTGCCCACAATGCTGAGAAAAAATGTGCCTCCCTGCCATCAAAGGGAAAAAACCCATCCTCCTTATTATGGAATGGAATGGAACATTAAATATCCGTTAGTAAGGAGTTCAATTAGAATATAAAAGTTTTTTTCTGGGGGGAGAGAGGAAATAAAATGTTGGAGGGGATCGAATGTCAGGAAATGATGAGTTAAGTTTTGATAAGAAAAAGGGTTTTTTTTTTTTTTTTTTGCTCTCAACTTAATCTGAAAATATTTATTCATTTCTTGAAGGAATTGGTTTTGAGAGATTATTTAATTCGGAGAAGAGGAAAAAAATTGTTTTTTGGACTGGAAGTAATCTTAATATGGGTACTGAAATGAAAGTAAAGATAAAATTTAGATGCAACGTGAAGGAAGTTTTTTTTTTATATCCAAGCTCTAAGAAGTTCAGTCTTTTAATCGAACAGAAGCAGGAATTATACCGAAAGAAAAAGTACTTCAAGATATATTGTGACATCTCTCGCGTTCTTCCTCTAACATAACCTCTATGTTCTTTGACGGCCACGATTAATGGCAAAACTTTTCCAACCCAAATCCAAGAAGTGAAACGAAGCATTGAGGCAAATAAGATAACCTTTAAAAGGATAGAAAGTTTAGTGAGCAATGATGGCAATTTAGAGAAAGTTCTGTTTGGAAAAGGTAGAAGTGTAATTTGACGGCCTACCAAAGAATCACGGATATCTAGCCATTACTACAAGGTGCATACTATTGCAAGCGAGCCCAACAGCCTATCTGAAAGTGATTGAACCGTTGAGTATTCAACCAAGGTAGGAGGATTATATTCTGAACGCTAGTATATTATTGAGATGAGATTAGGCGGATATAATATATTTATATTGATAAGTGATCTAATTGCGCGATCTGAGTTAGTGAAGACTACGTGTTGTGGTTTATTCTCACTTAATATAAGTTTGTTCAATATCAAAGTAATTTAAGTTAAATTCTTAATAAAAGTCATATTAAGAATTATAGAATGTCTCATCATTCCGAGAGAGAGAATCCCACACCTCTAACTTACGCGGAAACCCCACGACATAGCTATCGAATGATGGCTATGTCGCAATGTCATGGGGGATGTTTTTATAAAACCAAAAATAAAATATTTATTTCTATTATATTAGCAATTAATTACTACAAGGAGTTTAAAGAGAGTAAATTTTATGTATAACATTTAACCCCTTAACTGGTTTGCCCGTACACCAAATACGGGCTACCGAAATCTGGCCACAACGGGTTTACCCGTACGCTGTACGGACACGGGTATTTTCTTCTTCCTGTCTTTGATTTGCACATATTTTTGATTGTTACAGTGAGATTATAAGGGCTAGAGATTTTAAGAAATGTAAGTTTTCCATGCAATACTTCTCATCCGGGATTTTTTTGTGGTGAAGACGGGAATTTTTCATTGAAGGCAGGAATTTAGATTCTAGAAAATATTTGATAAAGAACAGGAACTGGCGAGGCAATATGCAATTTGTTGCTTGAGAAGAAATGAAAATGGAAAGATAATCCAAAAAAGCCGATATTATCTCTGTTCCCATTGCAATGTAAGACTTAGTATTACACCATGCTAAAAATTGTAAGCGCATATACGTATATATGTACGCACACACAAAATGCTCAACCGTTTGCAAAAAAGGTGCAAATATAATTTTTTTAAAAAATTGTAAGTATGAGAGAAATTCTTTTAAGAATATGAAACATTCTTCATAGCATGCAGATTGTACTTGTAAAAAGCAAACATTTAGGTTTTTGTGTTCCCCAATTACAAAATAAACAAGTACTATAAAAAAATTTCAAAGTCAATTCCTACTAAGATCAACTAAGAAAAATTTTATTTTTTAGCTACTTTTTATTAAATAGTTAGAATTAATATAAATATGTATATACATATGACAGAATCACAACATTAAGTGGTATTTAATTTTTATTAAGTATCATTAAAGTATCGTATTGTCATCCAAAACAATCGTGTGTATAAAATTTCAGTTCAACTGAATGCTTTAAAACGTGAGAAAAAAAAACCTTTTCGAGTTTTGACACAAGTCGCCAAAAATGATGCCAACGTAGCTGTATTTGTAATTCTTTAAATAATTAGTTTTAATCAATTAATTTTTCATTAATTATAATTAAATTATTGTATTGTCATCCAAATTAATCATGTATATAAAATTTCAGCTCAATGGAGCTCTTTAAAATGTACTTTATTAACGGTTGAAAATTCCACCAAGGTATAAATAAATAAATATATAGAGATAGCTAATAGTAGGAATTGAAAAATAGCATGAAAACTTTAAAATTGAAAAATTAAAAGTAAAATTCTTCCATTTTCACATTTTTTAAGTATTATACTTTTTTATAAAATTTAATAAATAAATATAAAAAAACAATAAATAAGGTTTCTAAAACGACTTACAATAAGTCCACACAGTAATATCTCGACGAACTCTACCCCGACTTACGCGAAACTGGAGCTACGTGATTTTCAAGTCTCGTCGATTCGTCTTTTGTTTGAGCGCTACACAACTAGATTACTCACTCCCCATTTCCTGCTTAGCTAATGTATATGTTCGGACGTATTGCATGTAATTGACGCTTAGCCATAATAATCTATTTGAGTTTTTATTTCTTACCTACGGAATGTGCCCCACAATCATAAGTTGACCATTGATGAGCTCATAGAAATGCATGAGCATGAGCAAGACATTGAAGAGTGATCCAGTTCAATTAGATCGAATGACAGTTAGGATTTGACAGAAGGCCTCAGTTTAATTGAAAAAGTGTTATATACATTTTAGAAAATACAGACTCTAACGAAGAACGTATTTTTTCAACAAAATAAGGAATAAAAAATTTATTAGCCTGTTACGAGGAAATTTTTTGAGCCAGCAGACTACTTAGTTAGATTTTATGAAACCTTCTACATCAAAATAATTTCAATTTCAGATTTTATATTTGTGTTACCTAAGATTTTCTCACACAAACTTTTTTCCTCAAGATTATTATTTTCTTTTGTCTCTGATCCCAACTAAAAATAATCTGAGTGTATTTATATGCGAAATTATACCCCGCGCGACTTACGTGGTTATTATTCAGTTCCACCTATCGCGTAAGTTCATGGTATTACTGTATTGGATTGCAACAATTGTTATTAATCTTCAAAATAAGAATATAATGAGCAATTTTATAACGCATTCTTTTTTTATAAATAATATATTGTAATCTAATGCCATCGTGTGCTCCTATAAATTCAAAATAATGAAATTGAAAAAAATAAGAAATTTCTGAGAAAATTTTACGTTTTTATAAAACTTTAATCATTTCTAATTCAAATTCAATAATAAGAGTCAAATTAGTTAATGCTTTATAAAGCCGGGGTAAGTTTACTTCCTAGCTGTTTCAATTATTTTTATATTTCAATGAGGAGCTTTTTTCCCACTTATGATTAGTGCTACTTGCTTCAGCTAGCACAAGTGATTTCGGTATTTTCAAGTCGCAAACGCTAAAGACGACCTGTAAGCTTAGCAAACGGCAAAAAGAAAGAAAAACTGTTCCAGATGACGTACGATTGACTAAAAATGATGACCATATGCAAATTTGATAAAAAAAAAATACATAGACATCGCTGTTTGTAATCTACTAAATCACATGAAAAGAGAACAAGATACATTTGTACAGGTTGCAATATCCCCCTATAAGTTGATCCCTGTTTTCTGAAATTTCATGGCAAGTAATGCGTAAAAATTTTTGAGCTTTTGAATACAAAACATATCTAGTTTATAATTCCTTTTGTAGATTCCGTCATTTATAAATTATTCTTTATGAATATCATGTAATGCGATATAAAAAGAAATACGAAACATAAGATATAATACTTTCAAATAGCTCCCTGTGGAAGAAAGGAAACATACATCCTTCCAAAAAATAAAACGGCCTTAAAAATTACATTAATTTTAGGTAATAATCTAAATGAATTTCTTTCTTAAATCGTTCTCAATCTCAAAAATATTTTGGCATGATGTTACTAGAAAAAATAGCCTATAAAGGATTAATTATATATAAAATATTTCATAAATATTCTCTACTTATTATATTCCAAGAGCTACGTTAAGAAAAATGTTTTTTTTTATTTTACTACTTTAAAAGAACTCTTCGCATTTACTGGTTTTCTGTTTAAAAACTTTAGTTTCCTTTTTTTAACGAAATAAAGGGTAAAGTTCTAAATAT
Source organism: Trichonephila inaurata madagascariensis (assembly GCA_019973955.1). NCBI lineage: Eukaryota > Metazoa > Arthropoda > Arachnida > Araneae > Nephilidae > Trichonephila > Trichonephila inaurata. The sequence goes on from BMAV01006275.1 coordinate 594,905, forward strand.
AAACAATAAAAGGAATACGCGACAGATAAAGAAAAGTATTATTTCTATTTCTACACTTTTCTTTTCTCAGCCAAATTACTTCGCAACTGATCGAGATATTTCTTTGCACAACGTAACAAACCAAGAGGCTGAAAATCTCAATCACAACCTTAACACATAGCATTATTTCCCTCACAACGGGAAGCAATAGTTGGTAAAAACCAAACTTTAGGATGCTGGCTCCTTCAAACCCTCATCTGCCTGCCAGTAATACCAATCAAGCACTCTCCTTCACTGCAATTGCGGAAAATGAAAATACAGCTCCGGTCGTAAAAAAAAGGCACAGGGACACGGGATTCACCCCCTCCAAGTATAAACTACTCTTTCTCCAGAGAACTTTTCCTCACTGGCTCTTAAGTAAATGGAAAGTCAATGCAATGATAGCAAAAAAGAAAAAGAAAAGTGGAGGGTGAATCAGGGTTTTCGCCTGGTGACTTTTCTTTCTGTTAATTTGACATCAAGAGTATGTGCTGAAGTGTCTGAGGAGGGAGATGTCAGGTACCGGGAAATCAAAATTACGGATAAGAAATCGGGAGTTGAAGAGGGGTGGCGGGAGATTGTTTTCTGATTCAACCCTGAAGGATGATAAAAAGGTTTTTAAGGGTCAGTTTTTTGAAAATAAGTTCTATTTCTCAAATCTGGTTGAAAAGTTTATTATGAGATGTGATGAAATAAATCTTAAGAATTACTCGAGAAGATTGATCATTTTTTTAAAACATAAATTTTAATTTTCTAGAGCATTTGATAAAAAGACATTTAATGGACTAAATTCAGGACAGTCAAGGGATAAATACGATCACTCGTTCTCCATGGAATTCAAAACTGGCATTAAACTTGTTCTTTCAACTTGTAACATTTTGATAAAATTTTAAAATTGGTTATTTGGTAAAGATGTTCAAATATTAAGATTCTTCAAAAAAGTTTTCCAAAATTAGAAAAAGATAGTTCGATATTATACGTGTACTTTTAAATCAAGCGCATTTTATTTATCTGTTAACATTATTATTCTTTACAAATACATAATTTTTAAAAGAATCTGCAAAATGCAAAAATTGGCAACAGCGAATAGCATGAACTGATTGGCTGAAAACACGGGATTGTATTTAGCATGCAACTATTACGTAGCATAAATTTATGAATTGATAGGTTTGAAACACATGTGTTTATAGTTATCATGTGACTATGACGTCACAGGAATTTATCCCATTGGCAAAAAATGAATAGTGTAATTTATAAATTGTAATAAGCCCACATTTAAAAAGCATCAACTACGGGTGTTTTAAAATGTATTTCTTCCACACACACACAAATATTATTCTGATGAAGGTTAATTTCACATTTTTTAAAATTTTTATCAGTTTTAGGTGAAGAAAACCCACACAAATAGGAAGGTATAAAATAAGTAATACATTACATGTGTATATAACATATCTAATACACATATCTATTCCACATGACATTCTAAACTTCTAAGTTTGATATTTTTTACTCGGTTATTTCTTCGCGAAGTCAAAATGGCTGTATAATTTGGGAAACTTGAAGAAGACTTTTCTAAAATTTGAATTAATTCAAATGATTTGCTTTTGTGAACCCAGAAAATTAAGTGTAGCTTTTTAAGAACATCAGCCCCCCTATCTGGAGTAAATAACAAGAAAGCCCTGTTAGAAGATATTTGAGGTGCGTTACAAATATTTCTTTTTATAAGGTAAAATTGTCTCGAGACTATCCATGTAATATTATATGTTTATCATTTAAGTACAAAAGTCAAGAAATGTTTGATATCTATTCAAATTAAATCTAAATAATTAAAAAAAAATGTCTCGTTGAAGGTATATTAAAATCATATATAGTGTGTCTACAAACTATTTGAACACAAAGAATGATTTTTTTGCATGAATTTACAGGGAAAAAATTAAAGTACATATTGTTGTTCGACAGAGAAATAGTTCAAGTTTACCATTGACACAAACGTTCGATGTGGTTGACTTTCGTTACTGTGCAAACGCTCCATAGGTAAATCAGTTCTTGTTACAGATTTGTCAGCATGTTTCCGTCGATCAGATTAATTGCTGCTTAGATTCTTGATTTTAAGATCAGGAATGGATGCAAGAAACGGAAGAGTGTACATTTGATCCTTTACAAAACCCCATACACCCAAATCCAGATGTTAAAGATTTGGTGATCGTGATGGTAATTGAATAACACATCCACGACCAATCTAAACAGGTACCTCAGTCTTGAGGTAAGATATAACGTCATTGGGGTTGTGACAAAAAAGATGTTAACTCCAGGTATTTTTTTCTTTGATCATTGAAAATCTATAGCATCTTCAGGCAAAAAAAAAACTCCTATGACAACCTTCTCAGCGAAGAAAAATGGGCAGAAAACATTCGAGGAGCTTCCCTACACAAAACATGTTTACTTATGGACTATCCCTTTCATGTTCCAGGATGAAATGGAGATATTCCGATCCCCAAATAACTTACATTATGACGCCTAACACCGTCTATAAATATAAACTTAAGATAAATTACTACTAGTCTGACTTTAAACAGGTTGATTTCATTTAATATTTCGGACTTTCTTAACTTACGAAATAGCCTAACTAGTTTGTAGCCGCCCGGTATATTGAATTCACCAGAAGGAAATATTTATAACTTCAAACGACTATGCGACAAGTATAACGTGCGTTACATCAAAACCTTTTTCGTAGAGTCAAGCATTTCTCAAAGCAAAATAGGGATAATTTTATCACAGTTATTTGTCCAATGTTTGAACACCTGCTGTAATATTTTCTGCAGCTTTATTGAAATCAATCATAATTTTCCATTTTATCTGTAGCCCTTCTTTATTATGTTGTGATGTATATGTATTTATCACAGAAAAGAATACGGATTTGCTTCTATTTAAGAACATTCTAAAACAGCCACCCACGAGACTTTTAATATCAATTATAATGCAGCATTACAATATTTTTTTACTTATATTTTCTAACGTTTAAAACAAAAAATCGTAATAGCATCATATACTTTTATGTCTTAGAACAGATTCAAAGTATAAACATTATTCGGATTCAGATTTAATTCTCTCTAACTTGTCTTAATGATTTATTCAACGAAATATTAGGATCTAAATTTTGAAAAATAAATTCATTTAAATATTTTATAAACTATTTAGAGATTTTTTACGGACCACTTTCAATAAACTTTTTTGAAATATTGTTAATTTCACTCTCAAAATGTATCACAAATCAACTTAAAAAGCGTTACCTATGTATTAAAACAAGGAGCATACGTGTTTCATCTACGATGACAACGAATATTAGTGAATCGTGAACTTTATTTCTGATTTTTTTTAAGGATATTAACTTGTTTCTTACGAGGACCAAACACTTCTTCTAATTAAATGGACATCTTCCCACGAATAATAATTAGGCATTAAAAAGAAATTTCATTTTTAATTAAAGACAAATATTTGTAGATTTAATAAATCACTTCAACTTCGATTTTTATGTTCTAAAAAAGAATTCTTATTTTTATCATGACTAGTTATTAGACTAGTAATTAGAATACCATGTTTCGAATTCTATTTTTAAATAAAGGATCTTTTATAGGGTAAAGAAAAGATAAAAAGTAAAATCACTTGTTACAGTGAATGTTTTCTCCTTACACGTAGAACTTTTTTTCATGAATATTGGTTCGTGGATATAAGAATGTAGCAAAACTGCCCTTTTGTATGGCAAGATATTGGAAATAATACTCCCCATGATCGTAGTCAAAAGCAGAGATTTTTACATTTTAAGTTCAGACAGACTTTTCTAACTGTTTTGCTATCTGGAGTTTATTTTGATACGAGCATACATTTTCTTCAATGGAAAGAGACCAAAGGGTATTATATATAGCAATGTTCTTTTGTTGATGGTCCGGTAATTCAAATAATAAATAATAAAAGCTCAAAATAAAATTTCAAAATTTTAGCTTCGTAATTTTTTTTCTTGCGCATGAGTATTTCAGAGAAGGGTTTTCTCTTCATTTAAGAATTATTTTTTATCTCAGAAACCCCAATCTCATTAATAAAAAGTATAAATATTTATGCTACTATACAAATGCGTGTAATTTTTTTTTAAATTAACTTCAGCTGTTATAGTATGAAGGGTATTAGCGACAGACCTCGTAATTTTGAGCCATAATTAAGTATCGAAAATGATACCTGAGTTTTCAAAATAAAATCTTTTACTTCTAATTTCCAACCACTTTATTTAAGGACATCGAGGCTCAATTCTCTTTAACCTGATGCACGTCTAATAATTCATCACGATTATTTAATGGAATTATGACTCGAATACGAGTGACAGTTTGAATGCTGCTAATATGAAATAAGTATTTTAAAACTTTGAATGCACAATTTTCAACTATTAAATGCAATTTTCAACACAGTTAAAAGGAAAGTACACCAATTTAATTTTACAGCAAAAAAAAATTAAAGTTTCTAAGTAATTATTTTAAAACCTGAATGATTATGCTATAAATAAATTTTTATTTGTTTTATCCTGTAAAGTTACTTCTAGTAATTAACGAATGGCAACAGTAATTGAAATTGCAAAACAATTCAAGCTCCATAAAGCATAAAAAGTAGATAAAAAATACAGTATGAAAAAAAACATTCCAACAACGACATTTTAACAAAAATAAGATAATTAAAGAAGAGAAATTCTTTTTTTTTACTCTGACTACCTTTAAGGTTATATCTTCTTTTAAGACTCAGAACACGTAGAAAAATGGAAAAGTTTCGTATTAAAAAAACCTCAAGAGTTTTACAAAACACATGATTAACTCACGCGATCCGAAATTTTCTTAAATTAAACTACCTTTTTCTTCGATTTTTCTTTTGCGTTTCTTTAAGAACAAAATTCTTCTCATTCTCTTCAAAAAGAGAACAGGCTACCTTGAAAGAAAATTTAATTTCCATGCTAAACCTGGCAAGTCACGTGAAATATTATGTTTGAGGTAAAGTTAAGCAGATTAGAGTAAATATTTTTCATAGAAGAAATTATCAAACTATATCTAAAGAAAAAAAATGGCTTAACTTCTCATTCACAAACTGCAATTTCTCCAAATAGTTCATAAGAACTCGATTTATTGCATTAAATATATTGTATATAAATTGACAATAAAAGAAATTAATAAAAAAAATGTTTTATAGTAAATCTTTTTTTTTTTCTTAAATTAATTTAGTATATCAAGATTTTCATTTAAACTTTCGAAATTTCAGTATAAGAGATATTTTTTTAAGGTACACTTGCGACAACTTAAAAAAAAAAATGAGAGATGGACTTTTTTTTTTGTGTGTGGTTTTTCGATTGATTTTGGACATTTTAAGAAAAAAAGGCTAAAATTAAGAAGAGAAAAATAAATTATTACTACTAAAATGGAAAAAATGGGTAAAAACTGACAAAAAATTACATAAACAGGGCCCGCTCTGTACAAGTAGTAAATGAACAAATCTCCGATTTTTCAAATTTGATGTATATTGCTTTGCTTTTCCTTTTTGGAATTACCTTCAGTATAAGAGATATTTTAATATTTAAAAAAACTAGAGCACTTTATCTTAGTTATTATATGAAATTGCTTAAAAAACAGTGATTATATTCTCATAAAGAACTGTAAATTTTGTAATAAAGCAGTGATTGATAAATCTGAAGGTTAAAACGCTTCTATTATTATACAGAACATACACAAGAAATTTCAGCAAATTATTTTAAAAACTTTTTGAGCAACCGCTGTTTCCGTTTGAGCTTTTCGAAAAAAAAAACACATTTCGAGTAAAACGCATTTGAAAGTTTGACATCATATGGCATCTGCTTTAACTAAAACGCTTGTAGTTTTTGTTCTAGTGAATGGAAAATAAAAGACTTGGTATTTTTATAAAGCTAATAAGTTGACCACCTATAAAATAAAGTCATAAAGAATTTGCAAATTTGTAAAGAAATCATGATTTTTGGATAATTGGAAACCTTAACCTTTCTTGTAGTGTTGCCGAAAGATACACTAAAAAAATGTGAGAAGTAAATGGGTAAATAAATAACGATTATTTTATCATTCCTGCAAAAAAAACTATTTCGAATTAATCTCATTACTATTAGGGCAAGCAGGAATGGTGACTCAAGCAAGTAAATTAACATATACAAAAGCTTTCTACTTTATATTTTAGAGAACACATTTTATTTCATTAATCGTGCTTGATGGTTTTCAGAACTTTAAAAATATTTTTAATTCTTTGTTGCTCAAGGGAAAAAATCTAAAATAATTACATTCATTATTCTTGCTCTTTCGGATGCATTTTGTTGCATTAAAACAAATATAATTCTTTCAAAAAGGCAGGCAGAGATTTCACAGAATCAACATTACATTCTTGAACTCAAAAAGGCTGATACGTAAGAGCTATTTACCTAACGTTTAAAAAAAATTTTCGTTTATACTGGTATCAAACACTCATTGTAAAATCTAATAAGAAAATGGGAGCTATGTTTTTTCTTTGCGAATTTAATTTAAAAACGATCTAAACACAGTAAAAAGTATTTCAGCTTTATCTCTAATAAAAACAAAATGAGAAACAAATGTCCTATAAAAGCAAATTATACAGTTAGATTTTCAGATATTATTAAGCTAGCAAAAGCAAATACTTATAAAAAGGGGTTAAGATAATATTGACTTGATTCATCAACGTTAAGGTATAACATTGCAACTGGAATTCCAGGAACTGCTAATATTTTCAAAAAACTTGATAAGAAACCTTAAATAATTGTAAACTTATGTATTTATGGCCTTCTAATTTTGTAATTTGTCTACATATTATCAAGGCATGACACACAAATGATGACAATATTCCCTTTTATTTTTTGAAGATTTATTTAAATCACAAATAGGCACAATTTCCTTTTATTCTTCTTCTTATCATCTGTAACATTTGCCATATATATATATTGCGGTCCCGCCAATATGCAAACCCAAGAAAAACGAGAGATATCCAAGCTAAAATTATTAATTAGATTAACATACAGCGAAAAAGTGATTAAAAATAGCGCCTTTTTCGAGCTGAGGAAGACAATGAAAACAATTATTGCGAAGTATTGAATGTTGCCGTAAACGTGGCAAAAACTGTTATCACACGCTTTGGTATTAAATGAAAAAGGCTTTTTGAGGAATGACATCTGCTGCCTCCACACATTACAAAAGTTTAACTGGATGGTGCTTATATAACAAGCCAGTCCTCAATAATCGACGTATTCGATAGGCCTTAGATAGGGAGTAAAGGCTGGCAAGTTTTCAACAAAGTAAAGAAGTTTGTGTGCCTCATATCATCACGAATTGTCTTGTTGGAGTGTGAATTTATGAAATCTTTGGAAGTTATGAAGGACAAAACGCTCCTAAGTCTTAGAGATCCAAGGCTGGCTCACCTTTGAAATGGTAAAACGTTTTAGGGATGTGGGAATAGATTCCAGTACCACCATCAAACTATAATACCGGATGCATGACCAACATAGCATTGTTCACGGTAACTTCAGATTCTACTCCAAACAGTGTAGTAGCAAGAAGTCGTGAAATTCGGTTGTCCATGCCCTTCGTTCAATGCACCGTTGTAAATGCAAGCGCCAAAGGTTTTGAAACAAAGAAAATCGTAGCAATGGATTCCCCTTGTAGACATTCCACTATGGTACAAATGATGTCAAATAGTATATACGGACACATATTGCTGTGAAACGGATCGTAGTTTTGCTAATATGGTATCTGATGCAGCAAAGCGACTTTCACAGCCATGTGTGTGCACACTATACCTATCGTAACGAATTGTGATGTGACGAGATTAGTACAATTTGTACAGCCAGTCAATCGTTTTATACATCGATTACAAATCAGTATCGCAATTGTTATTTACGTCCAACACGATTCCCAATTTCTCGGACGGATAAACTATATTCTGTATAGGGAGCAATTCTTCCTCAAACTCAAAAACGGGCGTGAAGGCGCTCGTATTCTTCTACGAGGTATACTGAAGCTGCTCACGCAAAACAATTGCACGTGAAAGCAATTCTAGTACAGTAGAATGCCGTTTATCCGAATCAATTGGGACCGGACACCGTTCGGATATGCGATTGTTCGGATAACCGAAAACCGAATGCGATCCAAGCAATATATGAAACCGGACACTATACAAATATTGAAAATCATCACATGCGGGAGACGTGCTTGAAGAAAAAGCAAAATAGGTGCAAAACGTCGCAGATTATTGTGGAAAATAATCACTTATTTTTCAAGGTACCATTGTACACCTTCGTTTTTTCGCTGCAAGGTCTCTAATTCTCTTGAGCAGTAGTAGCTGAGTAGGACAGCACTCTGATTGTTGCTAGTATCACTTCACAGCTGTCTATAACGCAGAAAACGATTCTGCATTTGATGAACCCTTGCTACTTTCGTTGTTGTTGCCCTCATCTTCATTCATTTCATCGCGAGACGGTTCAATATTTCAAGTTTTGTCTCTATGTTCAAGACGTTGCGCTTCAGTTTTGAATTCGAAGCCATAGCCATCCACAACTCGCCACGTTACAACCCCCCCCCCCCCTCACTTGGAAACAAACTGACCTAATATTCCGCGCAGATATTTATCAAATCACACAACTGAAATTCCCCAAATATCCCTGACCTTGAGTTTTCCCGTCACTTTTGGCCTCACGCGAAACAACTGTTGAAAATTGTACTGTTCGAAAACGTATTCATATACAGTACATGTAGTTGACAAAAAAAACTGGTCCGGATATTTGATGCTCTGGATAATAAACGTTCAGATAAACGAAGTTCTACTGTACTTGAAAAAACGGCATTCTGTTCTTTTTTTTTTTTTTTACTCAGCGCTTGTTGAGGGATGTTGTACGTTGAATTGTCAATCATTTGCATATTCCATAGCGGTAACCATAGTAAACATTTCACAAGGATTGGATGTTTTCATCGCGTGATATCGTATTTTGAGATTAAGAAGTGTAATTGACCAAATATGCTTGATATTAATTAAATAAATCATTTATAATCTTTATTTTATATCCATCTTTATCTTAACAACTCGAATTTTAAATTTAATGGTCTGTGAAATCCGATTTCTCAACGACTGTCGAATAAGATTACATAAATATACGAGTATATTTCAGTTAAACACATATATTTATGATTATAACTTTTTTACAAAACACATTACAGATTTATTTACAATTTAATTTATAATTATAACTATATAATTTATTATTATAATTTATATTTATAATTATATGAAAATTAAATATTTTCTATGGAAAGAACATCTTATTGTAAAGACAGAAATACTCGAAGAATTTTAAAAAAACATTACTTGTGTATTTATACTAGAAGAAATATTGTGAATACATTTTAAAGTATGAAGCAAACTATAGGAAGCCCTAAATGTGAGAAATAAATGTAAATAAACTATACAAAATAAGCATATTTTGAGGATTTGTACAGTAATAGATTACTACTCTAAAAAAACTACCGATACATTATAACCCGTTGCAATTTAAAAAGGTGTATTTGAACTTGTAAAGGGCTTTTTTGAATTTGCAGTGGATATGTTTAGGTATTAGATTTGAGTAAGTATAATAAATCTGTTACACATTCTAGAGATAACACCGATTATTTAAAAAAGATTTATCTTAACAATCGATTATCCTTCATACGCCAAACACTTTTTTCTTCAGGTAAATTTACGATTCGAAAAAGTTAACATGTCCGGATTATAATAAAGAAAAATTAAAAATGCTCGTATAGTAGTCCAACAAAAACATGAATTTAAGACTTCAAGACAACGTCAAAAATCAGCTTTAAACAAATATGTATAATTCAAATTAAAAAAAGAACAACTTCTTAAATCTCCAAATTGTTTAGATATACACATAACTATCTTAAAATTCAAACTCGATCATTAAAAATATAAAGTAGAACATTTAAAACAGTATATGACAGATATGTTACAGTTTTTATACATTTCAATGCATACCTCCCCCCAAACACACACATACAAATTCCCGCGTTTAAAATTATTATTCCATACATTATATTCAAATACTGCGATTTCGAAGAATCCAACTATCACTAAAAAAATTCGAACGATTTTAAACGATTTCTGTGTTATTGTTCTTACAACATGCACAAACAAATTTTTAATTTGAAAAAATGTTACATACCTTTATAGGGTCTTTTCCTTTTTTATCGGGAACCTTTTTGGGTATCCGAGATTCAGATTCAACCACTTCAACTGTTGTTTCCATTTTGGAAAAAAATGTCATCAAGTCATTTTTTAATTCGAATAATAAAATGTTCATGAAGACACGTTTGAGACAAATTCTTCAAAATTTTTTCACGTATTTCTTCTATAAAGTATCCTGTGGTAATAAATCTAAGAGCAAGATTTATTCGATTGGACAGATCCATTTGATAAATATGTTCTCATTTCTAACTTTAACCAGCTATATTTGAAAGAAAAGCAAGAACAATCATTTTATTTCATTTAATATTCTTTTCTTAGATAAAATCGATCTTTATCACAATTATTCAGAACTAGAAATATTATATGCAACAGCTATTTTCTGTCATCAGGCTTCTTGCTAAGCTGTTCTAATGGTTTTTAGATATAAGCAGTATTGTTATAAAACTCAGTTATTTTAATTCCTATTAAAAGTATTATATATTTGTTGAATATTTGCATATTATCTAGAATTTCTGTCTTTGTAGTTTTCAATCACAGAAATGTCATGAATAAAATAAAATAAGAAGTCTCTGTTGTTATTTTTTCCGAAATCTTTCTTCGCATAGTTTTCAACCGTAATTTTTTCTTGATTGGCTTTGAATTTTGTTATTTCGTTTTAAATTAGCTTTTAACTTTTTCTAAATCTCAAAACAAGAAATTTGGAAAGAAAATTTTTGTAAGATAACACAGAAGAGTTTCTCAATAAAGGAGTTCGAAATAATATGCTGAGAAAAATTTTCCTTTTTCATCAGACGATTTTTTTTTCCCAATGTAAAGAACAAATATTGATGGCAGCTGAAATCGATGTACGCCAGGTATGCAATTTTTCCCATCAAAGAATTCTAAGCAAATAATGTCTGTACAGCTAATAATCCGTTGACACCAGATGGATTTTGCACTTAGAAAAACACAACTAAATTATAGTTGATAATTGATTAGCACACGGATTTAAAAGTACCAAACGATTTTTTTTCCGAATACATGATGTAATCTCAATGAGCAAAATTTAGTCAATGATTCTCTAATATAAAAGCAAATTCATTTAAATTTATGAAAATAAATCTGTGATACTGAGATAGTTCTAAGTCGTAATAGATCATTTAGAGTAAAATTTTAAAGTTCTTAACGAATATTTTGCGCAATGCCGTTGAAAAAAAAAAACAGTTTTAAAATAATCAGAAATCATATCCATCGATACGTCATGTCACACATAATATTTTCGAACTGACACAATCATAAAATTCACCATGAGGTCCATCAATTTTGAGAGGGAATTATATTTTGGCGCAAGTTCTATTCTATCTCGGAGAAGAGCGTCGGGATGAAAACTGAATGAATGTTCTTCGCTCCAACACGTGCAGAGTCAGCAGAGTCGATCACGTGTGCGCGAGACCACGTGCGCCGAGTGAATCGCTCGTTTACTCCTCCTCCTTACGTTAGTTAGGTTTTATCAATGACTTGTATTCTTTTTTTCTTTTTTTTTTTTCCGAACAAAATGGAATTGGCACTACTCCAATTATTAGCTTGCATTTAAGGAAACATTTTAAGATTTTGAGAAAAATTTTTGTACGAATTATTTTTAGTCATGAAGTTTATTGTATATTTCATGACCATGTGAAAACTTATCTTTTTAAAAATAATTATTTTAAATCATTTCCTTCATTATACAAATGATTTTGGTACGATATGAAGTTTGAATGACTTACAATTTGCTAACTGTATCATTCAGGTTTTTTTTAGATATGTGTGTGTCTCTCACAAATTTCTATGATATTTTCCATATTTGTTAATAGTAGTTTGCTTATGTGCGTTATTATTTGTTAACTAATATGTACATTTTTTAAAAAAAAGTTCCTGCAAAAATCGAAAGTTGGCAACAGTGAACGGTAGAGTTAGGAAAATTGGCTGGATAGAACTGTTAGGAAACGCGCGCGCGCGCGCATGATTATATATTTATCATGTGAAAATGACGCCATATGAATTTAACCTAATAAGATTATATTAATTTTAAAGGAACTCAAAAGTGTAAGATATTTCAAGATTTTTTGAACGCTACGAAATAAAGTAGTGAAGGTAATACTCATTACAAAAAATTGAGGAGTCAAACTTTACAGAGCCGGTAAATTTCATCAAAGTTAACCTTATGGATAATGCAACGTTAATTACAATTAAGACGAAAAATATTGGCATAAAAATTTACAACTATTTAATAATTCGATATATAATTTTTTTATATTTCATTTCAGAACATTAGATGAATAACAACTTCAAGACACACACACAAAATTATAATTTTTTAGCATTCCGAGCTCATCAATTACCATGGTAAAATAACAAAAGCTAATGAAAACACTGCTAAGATTTTTAGGAAATGCAATATAAACATAACTTTTAAAATTACTGTATTGTATCCCAAGAAAATGCCTTAAAATGATTTAAATGAGGAATACTTTATCTAAACCGCTATAAAAACATCTTAAATTCCTTAATTTTATATTTCATAAAAAAATCTATAAGATATTTCTAAATTATTTATCATTAGAGGTTATAGAATACATAGTTAAAGTAAAGCATCTCAACACTTAGGAACACTTTACGTGGTAGTTAATTAGGGGGCTATAGACAATCAAAACTTACCAGTATAACTGCTTTCATAATTAAAAAAATAACTCATTTTTTATTATTTCTAAAAATAATATTCATAATTAAGTCTCTTAGATATACCGTTTCAAAAATACTTTCTATTTAGTTATATGTTGAAAAAATAAATAAGGTTCTTTAAACCATTCTCATATGAAATAAATAAGGCTAATCTATTCCGTATATATATTTCAGAAAAACTGCAAATTCTCATCTTAGAACAAACTTGTATGAATAATCCAGTTCATTAAAATAATACTAATGCTAAAAAATATCAAAAGCATTAAAAACCATGTGTATTACTTATATTTTAAAAAAGCTCAAAATATAAAATTTCTAATATCCTACTGATAAACACAGATAAAGCCCTTTGACAACATTTAAAAAAAATATTTCAAAGAACACATTAACTCTTTCGTATTCTACAGCCTTAGATGTGCTCTAATTTTCTTTAACTATGATCTCAAACATCTTAACAAAAACAAAAACTAATATAGTTTTCAAAATAACTTCCTTTGACGTTTTTCATCAATTTTAGTTGTTAAAAAGTTGATAAAATTTATAATTTCATTATAGGACTAGAGATTTCATTTGTTATCAACTAATAAAGGAAATAAACGATTAAAATATAAAGAAATAGCTTAAATTAGATAAACATCAGTAAAAACGCATATATTTTTAGACTTTTTCCCCCGATGAAGTTAAGCCTAAATTATTCAATAATTTTAATAAAGTCAATAAAGTCATGCATAAATTCTTTATAATAAAAGTCTAAAATGAAAAAAGAATTATTATAAAGAATTAAAACTCAAACTTTGCCAAAGGAGAAACAATTCATTTGAACGTATATATTAAAACCAAAACACGTATTCATGTATGAGAATAGAGTTGTAATTTTACAATGTTGGAAGCCAAAATTTATTCGAATTGATCAACATAAAAGGGCAGAATTTTCAGCATTTTTATAACGATTAATGAACTGAACTATGTTCATTCTCTTTAAGA
>BMAV01006275.1:638400-648492 GCA_019973955.1 Trichonephila inaurata madagascariensis
TACCACCAATTGAAATAATTATCGGCGTTTTTTTCTTTAAATTTCTTTCCTCTGTTGTCGTAAAATATGGATAAATCCGCTTCTAAGTTATATATTTCAAAAATTCTAGTTGAGCCTCTGTACATAGGTCTGAGCTATATTCAGCAAAATATTATTATAATAGAAACATTTTCCATAAAAGAAGAATGTTTTAAAAATGGGTCATTATTTGTTTATTTTTTATCAAAATATTGTACTTCAATAATTTTTTATTGTTGTAATATTCTTAAGGTATGTGACTACCTTCGGAGCATTTTTTTTTGAAATATATAAATTTTCAAATAAATAAACACTTTTCTATTTGAAATAGGGCTTAAAACTAGAAATTCAAGTACAATTTCCGCAAAATTAAAAATAATTTTGGATATATTGGGAATTTTGAGTGAAATTTTATTGAAAAATTGCAGTTACGGTAAGGCTTGTATTGAAAATTCTAACTAATATATTTGAATAATATCTATACAGTACATACATAACATCATGTACTGTGTTTAGAGCTATCAGATTTGTAATACTTTGAAATTTTTTGAAATATGTCATTTTTTATGCAAGAACTCAGTTTTTTACAAAAAACTAATGTTATTTTCTCACAAAAGGGGCAATAAAATACATAAATATATACATAGAGATTAAATTATAGTCTAGACAAGAGATAAGAATAAATAAAACATTTTCGGAAAATTTTAATTCAATATCTTAAAAAGAAATTTTGCAGTGAACTTTACCGTGAAGCTAGAAATTGAAAAACATAGTTTCTCAGAAAATGCATTTAAAGATTTTAATACAGTATAAAAAATATTCTACTAATTATACATTTTTTAAACTCACCATATTAATAGGAAAAGATCTTTTTAGATTCATGCTTAACTAATTTGGACATTTCTTAACCTTTTGATGTTTTCTGGAGAGTTATATAGACTATAACAATTGTCGTTTTTACTGAAATTTTGATGAAAAATTGCAGTTACACAAAATTCTAATAAATGTATTCAAATAATATTTATACTGTATGTGTATAATATCTTTATATGTGTTAGAAATTAAAAGATTTGTAATACTTTTGAAAATTTTTTAAACATGCCAAATTTTATGCAAAAACATGA
This sequence comes from Trichonephila inaurata madagascariensis, assembly GCA_019973955.1. Lineage (NCBI taxonomy): Eukaryota > Metazoa > Arthropoda > Arachnida > Araneae > Nephilidae > Trichonephila > Trichonephila inaurata. The sequence continues at coordinate 639,543 of BMAV01006275.1, forward strand.
TTTTTTAAAAAATTAATGACTTTTTTTTTCATAAAAAAGCAATAAACTACATAAATAGAAACACAGAGATTGGACTTTTATTCATAACACAGATAGAACTGAATAAAACATGTTTTGAAAATTTCAATTAAATAACTTAAAAATATTTTGGGTAGGGATCTACTTCCGATTTTGTAAACTCAATTTCCGGTTTACTAATTATGCTATAACTTTGCTTCTAAACATCGTACAAACAAAAATTGAGTGTTTTTGGAATCTTAAATATAAAATAAAAACATAAAAGAAAAATTTCGAAACTTTTCACCCAAACGGTGAATTTTGGGTAGTCGGATGCCTTAAATTCTCACCGCAGCCTGCAAGCTTATGTTAGCTAACTCTTGCAACTACATTTACTCTTGTTGATCTTCATACAAGAAAAATTTTGCTTACAAATATATATTGACCAAAATATAGAGAAAAATTTCCCCTCAAAATTTCTTCAATCGTGGAAATTTTTCAGCAGACAAAGTTTTCTAAAAGTCAATGTAAACATTAACATTTTCTTCACACTGTGATCAAGTCAATAAGTTCAAGCTGCAGCTCCTTAGGTGCTGTGTCAATATAATCAGTAATGGGATAACACACACATACACACAATTAAAAATTCAGAAACTCCGAGGTAGTTAATTCTATTTCATATCGGACAAACTGGACTAAAAAAAGAATATTGATAATTGTAAAATAGGAAATACTGGACATATTTCATAAATATATATATTTTTAAATATAATAATAGTATATTTTGCTTATGTAAAGACTTCTCCAGAGAGTCTGAACTAGGATTTTTGAATATTCACATTATTTTCAGAGTTACCGCCAATTGAAATAATTATCGGCGTTTTTTTCTTTAAATTTCTTTCCTCTGTTGTCGTAAAATATGGATAAATCCGCTTCTAAGTTATATATTTCAAAAATTCTAGTTGAGCCTCTGTACATAGGTCTGAGCTATATTCAGGCAAAATATTATTATAATAGAAGCATTTTCCATAAAAGGAGAATGTTTTGAAAATGGGTCATTCTATGTCCATTTTTTGTCAAAATATTGTACTTAAATATTTTTTTATTGTAATAATATTCTTAAAACTATTTTATATACGTTTTCTGATCTAAGTGACACTAAATATCATGAAAATTATCCATTTATACGCTTTTGCAAAATTTGGTTCCGAACGTAGTCCGATACCTTAAACAAGCAATCTCATTCCAGATTTAAAAAAAAAAATGTAGGAAAGTTTGATAGTTGCATTCGTCTCATTAAATTGATTTTAAAATTAAATGTGGTTGCTGCTATTGACAGTATAAAATTTGCACAATAATTATACAAATTGAGTAAAACTGCAACTACTTCATTTAACATATTTATTATTTTTTTTTTATAATGAATGAAATCATTTTAAAAAGGTTAGACTCTCCAGTATCCTACGCTCCCATAATGTGGCCCGCGAACCAAAACAAGTTGCTCACCCCTGAACAAGATGGATAAAGATAATACTGAACCAACAAATATTTATTTAAAATACCACTAGATGGCAGCATGTCAACTAGGAAACATGACTACTCTGGATAATTCGAAGTTGGAGGAACCAATGGAAAACTTCGAATTTTGAAAATTCGAAGTTTTCCATTGGTCTCGATAATTCGAATTTTGAAAATTCGAATTATCGAGAGTTCGAATTATCAAAAGGGTAGAAGAGAAAAGAAAAAAAACTCACGAAATACAGGAAGAGAAATGTTTAACACATTTTGATTGAAAACCTTTAATTCAAAATTTAGAATCTATAAAATTAACACAAGGCGTATTCACAGTAACCTATCGTGTGAGTTTTGAATAGGACAGGAAATTCCTTTCTTATCTCATACCCCTCCACAACTCAGGAAATATTTTAAAATTTGAACGATTTTGTTACATTTGATGACAGACTGCCTATCAGTGCAACTAAAGTTGAGAAAATGATTTGTCGAAGGCAGTGAATAACGATTCTGATGCAGAAATTGATAATGAAATATAAAAAATATTAAATATTCCATTGCTTTTCATTGTTCGGAAACTTTGAAAACATACCTTATGCAGCAGGATGTAAATGACGCAGCAAAAGTCTCGCTGCACAAAAGTCGAAAAAGAACTCTTTTGAATTAGGAATCAAAAACATTGTAAAACATCTATTTGTCAGTATTTTAAAATTTCCAATGAACTGGTGAGCAATATTTCGCTATAGCAGTATTTTTAGCTACTGAATGAAAAATTAGTTAAATTCTTTTTTGTGTTGTTCCAAAAGAAAAGTGCCAAAAATTTGCGTTCTTTTTGGTACCTCCATATTGCGAATAAATCCGAATTAAAGAATAAAGTGTTCGGTCTTGATGAATTCGTTAACTCAGGGTCTGAGTTATCGAGGGGGAATGTTTGTAGGAGCGTTTCGCCCTGTCTGGCTCTAATCTCCATTTTTTACATTTCAGATGAACTGTGTAAGAATTTTCAATTTCTTACAGTTAGTTAAAATAAGTAAACTAAAAAAATTCAACTTTTTAAAAATTAAGAAACTACTTGAATTTTTAAAGAAAATTTACATTAAAATTTAAAGAGCTATAACAAAAAAAAAAAAAAAAAAAAAAGGTAAAATGATCGGGACGTATGGGCGGGGCAAGCCTAGCCAATCTGGATGCAGCAGTAAAGTTAGAAAGATGATAAAATAATAATTTTAAATAAAGCATTTCTGTTGATAAAAAGATTTTGACTGGATCTCAAAGGTGACACGGAAAATTTAAATAGGTACGAAAAGGTCGGAAAGCGTAAGAAATTTAGAGACGATTAAATAGTACAACAAAGATCTGGAGCTAAAAAAGTATTAGTTAAAAAGTGGAATATAAAAGTTGTAATTTAGCAGAACTTAGGATCAATTACTATTTGTCTTGGCCTATGAGAATTTAATGTGGGAGTATGTTTTTCAATTTTGTGAAGAGACAAATTCGTCGAATTACGAATTTTATTAAAGAATTTGAATGTGCTCGTTTTTCAATAACTTGTCTAAAGATTTTTTAACTTCACTTACTCTTAAAGTTAGAGTTTATATATATATATATTGAACTTTTTTCTTGAAGACAGATGTGTTTTAAATTTATCTAATAAGGAGACCATGCACTATTTCTTCGCAAGAGTTTTATATATGTCATAGTTACACACACATAAGTTTTTTTTTAAAAAAAAAATTAAAGTCATTTTGCAGTGACATTTATATTAATTGAAAATAAAAAATGAGCTAAAAATTGTTCATGTTATATTTATTATTAAAGGACAGTTTCAACTAATTCATGTACCCAAATCATCAAAATAACTTGACAGTTAAATGGTTAAGCAATTAATCTGACTGCAGGAACGAAGTATAAAAGCCAAGACAATATAAGAACAAGTGTGATTAAAACGCAAAATTTTTCCTTAAACTGAAAATTAAATAGTTTCACAAATATTTCTCTAACAGTACTTACTCCCATCCACTTGGTTCCACATACACGCAGGTAGAAGCTACGATAGAATCATCTAACAGGGTGCGAAGCTTCCGGTAACAATTCGAAAAAACGGGGAATCCCCTTTTCTGTTTGCCTTCGACGCGCAAAAATACGTATATTTCTCTTCTATAAATGAAGTTTTAAACTTATCAATAATGTTTTAAATATTGTTTAGGCCAAAAAATATTGTGCTGTTTTTTATTTATAAAAAAATTATCAAATGCTGCTTTTTTAAAGAAATAGACTCGATTGGGATAATAACAGATAAATTGTGACGTGGAAATGTTTACCTGGTGATAACTATTTCGACGCATTGTGAGTTTATCTTGGGAGTTGAATAAGAAAATTTCGGTGTTTTAAAAGTACGGATAATTCAGGCGTTAAGTCTAAATTATAAAATCTTTTAAATTTTCATTGGAAATATGTTTTCAACTCTGAGAGTGATCGCACTTATTTTTCTGTGTCTTACGCAGGTATGTGTTCTTTACTTTTCTTTTTAAGTTCTGATTGTTTATTTTCTGTGCATTGTTGAATTTTTAACAATTTACATAGTTCTACAATTATATATTACGTCTATTTTAAGTTTTGGTTTTTAAAACTTTTCTCAATTAGTTTATAAATGCCGTATATAAATTCGTACAAGATTTAACAAAAAGCGAAGCTTAAATATTTATTACAAAATTATATATACGTAGAAAAATATTTATATTTTTTTCATTGATGATTATGTATAATTATTGTACGTGCACTTTTTGACCAAATTAAAAAGAAACAAATTGATAAATATAGTTTTAATTTTTAACCGGTTTTCTTTTTTGATCTACCGAAAGAGAAGGAAACTTAAAATACCTCCATAATTTTTTATAATTAGAATAATAAGATTCAACACATTCATATTATTTTTTAGACCTATGTGAAATTATATAAATATCTGTTTAAATTCATTTCACTGTACTTAAATTTTTTTTTTTTTTGCCCTGGCATTTAAAAGATTTAGATTTGAATTAGAATTGATTTATATAAATTAAAGAAAAAAGATTTTTATTTACTATAACATTATTTCAATTTAATTGAAATCATTTTCATAATTTCATATTTTGTGAAAAAAATAATGGTGACTGAATAATAAAAATGTAGTTGTATTAAGATGTATATTAAGTATATCATATAATTTGTTGTTGGTAATAAATTTTAAACAATTTTTTTTGAAATTTTTAAATTTATTTTCGTACATAGAACATTTATTATTGCTCAAGTTCTTGTGGAAAAGATGAGAAGCAAGAACAGCAAAATTTTTGGGTAAATATTCTTCCTACTGTGCATATTTTTTGTTAGATAAAAGTCTGTTAGTTTTTGCTAGAAAAATATATAGATATCATTTCAAATTACATTTGAAAGAATTTTGGTTATAAGCTTCAGGGGTAGTTACATTACAATTCAGTTCTTTGTATATATGTATTTATTTTTTCAAAGAATTCTGCTGGAAACTATGGGAGTTGCTGTATGTTAAATTCAACTACACCATAAAGTCCTCATAAGACATAATATGGAAGAAAGAAAGGAAAAGCAGCTAAAATGTTTGTTTTTTTCCATTTTCCACCATGGCTTTAAAAAATATTTGTTCTTATCAGTTATGGATAAACAGCAATCCACCTATAGATTCTATCCATAATGCCACAAATTTTGAAAAAAAAGGAAGAAATTTTCAATTTCATTGCTTTTAAAAATTTTATTTAAGGATATTTTCAGTTGTTTGCACATGGAAATTTTAATATTTTCTGCTTATGCTAAATATTGTTGTGAGAATTTATATTGAAATTGATTAAATAATTTCTGCATGTGCAAAGAACAGAATTCATCCTAATAGATATCCATAAAATTATTTAATTATTTGATTTATACTTAATTTTTTTAAGAAATTGAAAAAGAAGTAATACTAGCATAGCTTTACTCAGTGCATCAGTTTGTCATCAAATTTTAGAGCCAAGACTACAGTTTTTTAATTGTTTTTTATTAAAAAAAATTTCAAAATATACCATTTTGTAGTCCTTATTGCTCTTTGTAATGAATTAAATTGGTCTCTGCCAACAGTTTTTTATTTCTCTTTTCGGCTTTTTCTTAAAAAAATTTTGCTTTGACCTATATAACCATGCATATCTAAAGAGGTTAATTCAAACTTTTCAAAATGTTTTAAATCACAATAAACGCATTTTTCATTTTAAAATTAAGATGGTATATTTCAATTAGTAATTGAATATAGTGAGAGAGAAAAATATATCATTATTTTAACAAAATATCTAAATATTTGTACTGAATTATTGACATACTGATTTTTATTTAGAGAAAGATTTAAAATAAATTTGACACAAAATAGATTTATAAATGTAATCTATAATATTTGTTGAAGTCTAAATTTTTTTTTTTTTTTATGAAACTGTGTGATGAAATTTTGAAGAATATATCAGCATTTCATTGCATATGTAGTAGGTTTTTCTTAAGATTACTTTCAATGAATTCCCATGATAGATTTTATAGATTTCACATATTTACTTACTTTATTTTTATTTATTTTTCAATTCCTACTATTAGTTCACTATCTCCCTATACAGTCACTCAAAAAAGTATTGGGACACTTGGCATGCATAACTCTGTTAAGCCATTTACATAAACATTTATCACATTAAAACAAAAACAAAATGAATTAAGAAATATTATAACATTTGGTGTACAATATATAAGGAAAAATTTTATTAGTATTATAGAATTATAATTTGATCTAGCTTTTCAAATATAATTCAAAGGCACATTGGAGTCAAAAAAGTATTGGGACACTTTTGAAATGAGAAATTTGACAAATATACAGCGCATCAATACAATTTAATTTCACACCACTTTTTTAGACTAGAAGTGTTTAAACATAAACGTTTTAACAGATAAGATTATTTATAGAAAAACTGGCGACAAATAAAGATATATCGGTTGGTGTGTAATAAGTCATTGGAAAGAGAAGGGAAATCAATTCGCTGTATAGAAAAAATCTTGAAATTAAGTAAATCTACTGTCTTTAACATCATTGACAGGTTCAAGAAAACAAATAGTGTTGAAAACAAGCAAAGATTAGGGTGTCCAAGGATATTTAATGAACGTGAAAAGAGGTGGATTGTGAGACAAGTACACATTAATCCAAGAACTAGTGCAGTAAAAAGGACTTTGCAATGTAAAAGTAGTTTCGGAAAATCAGTAAATCCTGAAGTTGTCGAAAATGTTTCAAGAAAACATAAGTGTCATAGCAGAGTACCTCAAAGAAAGCCCTACATCAGCAAAGCAAATAGACAAGCTAGGTTGTCTTTTTCTAAAATGTATGTAAGGCAGCCAACAGAATATTGGGAAAATGTAATTTTTGCTGATGAAAGCAAATACAGCATTTTCGGATCGGATGGCAAGCAAAAAGTTTGGTGGATATCAAATACAGCAATGCATGTCAAAAATGTACGGCCTACTGTCAAACATGGAAGGGGTAACCAAATTGTCTGGGGCTGCATGGCAAGCTCTGGTGTCGGGAGCTTACATTTTATTGATGGTATAATAAATAAATATGTCTATCTTGACATTCTCAAGCAAAATTTAAAGCAAAGTGCGAGCAATCTGGGAATCTCAGGATATTTTCCATTGTACCAAGATAATGACCTGAAACTTATTGCAGATATTTGCAAGTTATGGGTCCTCTACCATTGTCCTAGTGATATTAAGACTTCTGCACAAAGTCCAGACCTTAATCCCATTGAACATATGTGGGATTACTATATGAGCACCAAATTTTTAACAAGCAGGGTTTAAAAAAATATTTGGTTGAAGAGTAGACCAAAATCGATAAATCGTTTTGGAAAAAATTGATCCAATCCATGCCAAATAGACTTCGAGGGGTCATAAAAGGCAAGGGCGGACCAACAACATATTAATTTCTAAGTTTGAATTGTTTTTCTTAATTTATATATATATATTGGGAAGTGTCCCAATACTTTTGAGCACGTTTTTTAACTCGATTTCTTTTATTTTCAACTTTAACCATAATTGCATTAATGTATGAGTTTTGTTCATATTATTATTATTATTTGTATTTACCAAAATAACATTTACTTCTTTTTTTTAGTTTCATTTGTATGTTTAAGTAAAATATTACGATAAAAATCTATGAACAGATAGTGTGTCCCAATACTTTTTTGACAGACTGTATATATCTTGTTCAAATTTTCAATCGTTAATAAAATACATTTTAAAGCCCTCAATTGAGCTGAAATTTTATATACACGCTTATTTTGGATTACAGTATGGTAATTTAATTATAACTAATTAAAATTAATTGACTGAAACTAATTATTTAAAAAATTACAGATGCAGTCACGTTGACTTCATTTTTAGCGACTTGGGTCAAAACTTTAAAAAGATTTTTTTTCTCACGTTTTAAAGCATTCAGTTGAACTCAAATTTTATGTACACGATTGTTTTGGATGATAATACGATACTTTAATGATAATTAATAAAAATTAATTATCACTTAATGTTGTGATTCTGTCATACGTATATACATATTTATATTAGTTGTAATTATTTGATAAAAAGTAACTAAAATAAAAATTTTTCTTTGTTGATCTAAGTAGGAACTGACTAAAAAAACTATTTTTATATCGCTTGTTTCACTTGGGTTTCAATTCCCACTTTTTATTATATCTGATAAGAAAAATTATCTTTACAACATATTAGACTCTGCTTGTATATAAAATCTATATTTTTATTTTATTTATTCCTTTAAATTGGTATAAGGAAACCTAGATTAATTATTTTGTATTAAAATCATGTTGGGCTTACTTTAAGGGGGTTCACCCATGTGACGGACTGTTTTTTAAGCATTCTTAGGGAACTTATTTTGACAATCAGTAAAACGACAGAATTTTAAGTTTTTTATCATTTATTTATATGTATTTTAAGAGTATATATAAATGTTTAGCCAAAAATATCCAATAGACAGGGAATTATAGCGCTCTGAACGCACCTGCCTCGAAAAAATGAACACTCACTTCCTCCACCATTCCGACTGATTGACTTACTGAAATAAAAAAAAATTAACGGTGTTTTAATCTATAAGCTTAAATGCACAGAATGGACTGTACTCAATTGAAAATATCAACAATTGGATTTTGGTAGACCTCTGAAGGAAAAGTTTCGAATTTCATGGGGTTTTGTTATAAAAAATAGAAATATTTTGAATTTTGGAATGATCATAGTTCATTTGGTGCGAATATATGGGATGAGTCTACCCTATAAATTTGAAGTAATTCGGTCAAACCATTCTTGAGATATGATGGAGGTAAGTTTAAAAAACACAGTTTTGAGAAAAACGCGTTTAAGGTTT
>BMAV01006277.1:0-16011 GCA_019973955.1 Trichonephila inaurata madagascariensis
TTAAATTCCCCGGAAGTATATTCCTTTTCCAAGTCGAGTTTTCTGTGTAGTGTTACCCAAAAATTATTCAAAGCTTTAGAATGCAAAAAAAACCTTGACAGTGTTTGCAAAGGATTTATTTATTTCAAAAAGGTAATTTATTCCTTTCCTCCTCCCCCAAAAACTTTAAAAATTGTGGTCTACTGGAAAACGGAGGCATTGGGAACGCAGGCGTAACATTCAAAGTTGGGGGAATAATTATAAACCGAAAAAAATTATCAAGGTAAGTTTTAAATTATTGTATAAAATTTTTTATATATCATATACCCATGGGGTCACTGGAAATTAAATTTCTTAATTTGATTAAATTTCTAAAAACTACATTTTGCCCCAAAAAACATCATAAGTGTATTATTTCACAAATTTGTATTTTTTTTTTGATTGTGCTAGAATATATTTTGTTTATTTTCTGTAAATTAATTTTTTAAAGAAATTTTTTCGTTTTCGACTATTCAATATGCTCTCCCCCCCCTTTTAACCCCCCCTGGGGGCTGTCCAATTTAAAAAACGCTGGTTAAGAAATATATTGACCATTGTCATCATTTGGGGAAAAACTCCGGGAAAGATTCCGGTGGAGGATATAGATTCTTTTTTGAATGCTAAAAAATATAGATCATATTACTTGACATTGAGATCGGTAACTGTGGGGGCCAAGGCAATGTCTAATTTATCTTCATGTTCATCAAACTAGATTGGACAATTTCCCTCTTCATGTATTGGCATTATCATCTTAAAAAAATTCCACTTTGCTGCAAACTGTTTCACCCCAAGGAGCCTGGTCAGATAAAATTTCCTTATTTCTCTCCAAAGTTCTTTTTTTTTCAATTCCTACATTAGCTCACACCTCTATATATTTTTTTATTTATTTATCTTAGTGGAATTTTCAATCGTTAATAAAATACATTTTACAGCACTCCATTGAGCTGAAATTTTATATACATGATTATTTTGGAGGACAATGTAGTAATTTAATTATAATTAATATAATTAATTGATTAAAACTAATTATTCAAAGAATTACAAATACGCCACGTTGGCATCATTTTTGGCGACTTAGCGACCCTTTTGGTGACTTGTGACAAAACTTGAAAAGGTTTTTTTTCTCACGTTTTAAAGCATTCATTTGCACTGCAATTTTATAGACACGATAGTTTTGGATGACAATACTATATATTTATATTAATTGTAACTATTTAATAAAAAGTAGCTAAAATAAAATTTTCCTTGTTGTTCTAAATAAAAATTTACTTTATTATAATATATATTACTTGTTAGGGTTAGATTGTTAGCCAAAAAATCGCGATCGGCTGTCCCTACCAGACAGATCCCTCCATTCTTTACATTTGAAAGTAGACGATCATGATTATACGTTTGTTCAAGTGTCCTCAAGGCACCCCTCCCACCATTTTAACTTTCTTAGACTTATCACTGAATCAGATTTTGTGAGTGTGACACTACGTAGACGAGACGTTTGGCATTAACATCGGTGACAAGCTGCTTGGGGTTCTCTCTTCTATAAATATGCTGTTTATGAAGGTGTCTTCTAACTTTTCATTAATGTTGGAAAAATCCAAAAGGCTGATTGAATTCAAAGGGGTAATTTTGCATTTGTTCGCTTTTAGCCCTTTTTAAATATTTTTGTATGAGTTGGTCTCTTTTCACTAAGCTTTTTTTTTCCGCCCCCTTTTTTTGTTTTTTTCGAACTTGCCATTCCCTTACATGTATTTGGGTCATGATTTTTAGACCCCCCAACCCCCAAAAACGTCTAAAATTTGAGATGTGTGGGTCACACACTTGTTTCCAAACTAGGGGGCTACAATAATTCTCTCTCTTTTATTTTTTTGAAATCAAAGGGGTGGTATGATACCATATGTTTTTTAAAAATTTCCAAAAAACTTACGGGGTGCATCCCAGAACATGTGCATTTTTTTTTCGGGGGCCCGCAGAAATTTTTTTATTTTTTAATGTTTTTCGAAGTGGTTTAAAAAAAATTTCACTTTTAATAAAAGATATTGCCTTTTTTTTTGATAATCACCTATATTTTCTTCAGTTAAAGTTAAAAAACCGGGGGTATTCCATTACAAAATTTAAATTTTGGATTACCTGATTCGTACTTTGAAATCAGAATTATCTGAAAATAAAATATTTCTGTAAAATTTACTTGAGAATATTTACATTAACGTGTTACTAATCGTTTATATATAATTTGTTTTTAACTTTTTCCCCTACAAAAAAAAAGGGAAAAAAACAAATAATACATTTTTTGATTGGGGCCTCGTATTTGATTCTGCAATATAACATTGAGCAATAACCCCTATAAGATTTCCCCAAAAATTTTGGCATTTCAAAATTTTTATAAAATGAAACGCAGGAAAAAATCCCTTTTTAATTTTTTTGTTTCATTTCATTTGTAGAATATCACCCAAAAAGGGAAAAACAGACCTTTTTCTCAGCCCGGAATCAGTTCCCCAATAGCAGAAAAAATGAAAATTCTTTTTCCCAATAAATCCTGAGCATATTTTATTTACAATTTTCTGATTGCCATAGAATTTACTATATGGAATTTTTTTTAATTAATGGGGGGGGGGTACCTAGTGGCCAAATTTTAAATTTAAAAAACGTAAAAAAATGTTGATGCTTTTCCCCCAAACGATTTTTATTTTTTTTTTCCTCGCTGTTTTACATTTTTTTAAACCCTGCCCTCTTTCCATAAAGTCCCCCTTTTTCATTTTGTATGCATCAAATTTTTTTTTTAAAAAAAAAATCAAAAAAGAACTTGTACTTTTTTCTGAAAGTTTGGAAGTTACACAAAACGGAATTTTTTTTTTATAAATTTGTGCATATTAAATTTAAAAAAAGGCCCTTCAAACTGAATGTAAAAATAAACATGGTTACCCAAACTCAAAACAATTAAAATTTTTTTTTAAAAATTTAGAAAACGAGAATTATTTTCACCATGTTTATTTGTATAGTAGAACAGTGTCGTATAAAATGAATGGGTGTGTGTAGAAATTATTGTGGCATTTATTTTCTAAAGTGTTTTTTGCCTTAAAACCCCTTGCTTCTCACTCCCTTCAAAATCACGGGGTGAAATTTCACTCTCTATTTCTCGTGCCCTTGGTATTTCCGGGCTGGAGTGTTCAAAAGTAACTCGCTAAAAAGATTAAAACTATCTATTTCTTATGCCCGGAATCATGTTTATTTCTCACGATGGGAGTACCAGATTATTAGTAACGTGTTTAGAAATAATGAATTTATTTTAAACTAGATGTCAGCGCAATAAAACATTAAACTTGCTTTTATGTTTTTTTTTAACAAAAACTCCGGGTTTCTTAGGGTTCCCCTTTCCCTGATAAACACACAGGTTGCGTTCTGTGGAAGTATACAATATATATATTTAATACTGTATTCACACATTATGGAGTTATCAAAAAAAATGAATCGGTTTTCCTAAGTATAAATGGATCAAATGATTTTTTAAATAACAATGTTTTGAAAAGGTTTTTGAAAAACTGTGAGAGCAGAGATCATGGATTTTTACCGGTTTCGTGTTTATGTTTGTTTTTTTCATCTCATTTATTTGAAATTTAAACTAACAAAAAAATACTAATGTGTTTTTTGTTCTTTAAATGTAATAAAATTCTGCATTAATTTTTTTAAAACACAGGTTTTTATTTTTTCTTTTACCCGGGAAAAACCCAAAATTCAGTCATAAACCCCTTTTAAAAGTTGGCCCTTTTTTAAAAAATTAATTTTTTTTCAAAACTTTTACCCAAAATTTAAAAAAAAAATGCAAAATTGAACATACATTTAGCTTTGTATCCCCTTTCTTGAATAAAAAAAAAGCACTTTTATGACCGTTTTTCCCAAAATTTCCAAAAAATTGGGGGGTTTAAACAACGTCATGCTATGAATAGAAACACAATTTTAAAATATGTTATCGTTAAATCTTGGAAAACCGTTTTTTTTGGATTATCTAGCTAATCATCCCGATTAAATTTGCTTCGTTAAAGTGAGGGAAATTAAAAAGTTTTTGCTTTTCTCCCAAAAAATTCACTTTAAATGCCCCCCTTTTAAGAATGTTTGTTTTTTCTTTCCCTTTCTGTTTCCCCTTTCAAGAAATTTGAATCATTCTTGGATAATTTATCCCAACCCCTTAGAACAGAGTGTGAGAAAGGAAATGTATTCAACAAGGGGCTCCGAATTAATTCATAATAAATTTAATTACAACTACTAGAACTTGCAAAAAAAATTTAAAAGTTAAAAAGCTCCATTATTACAGAGTATAGGTACATATAGCGATCAACTATCTCAAACATGATAAAAAAAAAATTATAGTTCACTAAAAGGGGTATAACGGGGCTGGGGCCCCATGCCCTTGTTCGCCAAATCCTAATAGGTGAAAGAGCAAAATGATAGTTAATTTCATCACTGCTTGTACCTTTTTTGTGCTTCAATAAAAAACCCCAAAAATTTCCTCCAAGGGGTTTCTTACCATATGGACCTACAGCTAAAAACAGATGTAAAATTTTCCCTTAAATGAAATTCCCCAAATTGTTTGAGTTTTTCCCTTTTATTTTGTGATGATATTGATTTTTTCAAATATATACCTGTTAAAGTTCCATTACTTGTTCTCTTTATATATATATATATATATATATATATATATATATTGTGACGTCTCTCGCGTCTTTCTGTTAACATAACTCCTATGTTCTTTGGCGGCCACGATTAATGGCAAAATTTTTCCAACAATACCAAGAAGATAAAAAAAAAGATATTATGCAAATGAGATTTATAAAAAAAGGAAGAAGCTTTGATGATAAGATATAGCTTGGCAAAACCTAATATGCGCGGCGGCTCAAGATATTTTTGGAAGCATTCTGATCGATAGCGTGACAAAGCTTGTGTGAAATCTTGCAGATCAGGGTCACAGTCCGATATTTTTGGGAAAAAGAATAGAAGCCTAAGAAAAAAGAAGTTGGAACCTTCGTTGAAAAAGTTTATAGATACCATTATCTAGGTAAAAAAAGGAGAACTAAAAAAGGAATTTTTAGATATAAGTAATTAGATGAAAATTTTTGATAATTGAGATAAAGGATCTAGTTGCGTGATCTGACTTAAATACGTGATTTAATTTGGGTTTGACTCTCACTTTAATTAAAATTGTCAAATTAAATTTAAAAGTAATATAAGTTAATCTTAAAAAAGTTGTATTAAATTATTATGTCTCTCATTTTTATAATCCCACACCCTCTACTTACGGGGAAACCCGGGCCCAAATGGTCATCCCCAGGATGGCTATGTCGAAAACCCGTCTAAAATTCTGGGTTAGGAATGTAGGGAAATACGGTTCTCCCAAATGTACTTTTCGGGTCGGAGAACGTTGCAGATTTATCAGTGTATCGATAATAACATACATTTAAAAAAATCCCAAGTAATCTGTCATTTTTAAAAAAGTCATCTCGGGGAAGGGCTCAAGATTGGTATTCGATATTTGGTTCGTTTTTGGGTCAAAATACAGCCACATTTTCCCAAAAAATGTTGGAAGGTTTTTTCCGCGCAAAAATAAAAAAAGAACTACAGTCGGGTTTTTCACCCCAAAGGGGAAGAAATCAGGATGCTACTGATTTTTTTTTATAGATTACTAAAATGAGAAGTTTGGGGTGGAATGTCCCAAGCGTTTGGTGGATCTTTTTAGTTCGACTCGAACCACGGTACAGGACTACTGGAAAGTAAAAATCCAAAAAAACACGATACAACTTTTAGAAGTCTTGGCTAAATTGAAAGAGATATTCTTCAAAAAAAGGGGGGTTATAGAACGATAATATAAAAAAGACGAGGTCAAAATGCGCGAGGATGCCTAATTTTGGCTAATGGTAGAAACTGGAGGAACTCTGAAATAAGGCGTAGCCCAAATAAAAAAGAAATGAGTTTTACGGTACCCGTCAAAATAATAGAGGTTCGAGAAATGGTTTCATAATAATGATCAGAGATTCAACAATAGGGGTTCTCATTTCGAAATGGGCGAAATGAAAAATTTTAGGAGCCCAGAAATAAGGGTTCAGTGTTTTAAAATTTCAACGGGCGATAGGCCCAAAGGGGACGATTAAATATTGTAAGGTTAATGATAAACCTCAAGATTCGAAAGAAAACAATTAGACTTTCTCCGATATGTATAGCACCCGGAACTTCCCCCGTTCCTATATTTTAAATAAAAATTTTAAAAACGCTTTTGGGACCCCGGGAGAGATAAATCATTTAAATCGGAAAAAGTATATAGAAAATATTTTTCTATAAGCAAATTAAAAATCGCGACCCCAGGTAATAACAGCACAAGGTGCGAAATGCCAAAACAGGGGATTGTAGTTGAAAATTAGGATCAGACAATTCAAAAAAATTGGTCATTACATGTGTTAAAAGATTTAGAATACCCTTATTCTAGGTATATTTTTCATAAGTGCGTCAGAATCGTATTAGATTTTAATAAAAAATGTTGAAAATTAATTCTCAAAAAATGGTGGTTAAACCCAATTAAAGGAAAAAGTTGAGATGATTTATCTAAAAAAAAAATTTGGGGAAGTAGAAAAACAAAACTACAAAAATTGTTTGGTATTTTTAAAAAGGGTTATTTTTCAAAAACCAGGTCTTACTCATGTTTTATACCATGAAATTGACACGGGAGATAACCCACCAGTACTAAGGCCTTATAAGTATGACCCACTAACAGCAAAAATGTTTTACATAAAAAAATGTTACAAAAACGTTGTTCCAATTCAGTCCCCATAGGGTCACCTGTTGTATTAGAAAAGAAAAATAATGGGTTACCACCGGATAATCCGGAAGCATAAATTTCGTAGACTATAGAAAATTAAATTCTAAAATATCCGCTCCCCCTTTTCCTTAATAGATGATTTATTAACAACATACCATATCAAAATAATGTCATCTCTTGATCTAAGAAGTGGGTACTTTCAAATGGCAGTAAACCCCAGCGATATAGTTAAGACTGCATTTGTAGTAAAAGTGGCACTTATCTTTCAAGCGGATGCCATTCGGTTTTTTCAGGGGGCGCTCCCAATTTTCAAAAGCAATTGACCAAAACCAAAACCGGGGATAGGGAGGTTTGTAGGGGTTTAAAGGACGTTATTATTACGTCTCCATCATTCACTCCCCTGTTGGTTTTTTAAAAAGGGAAATTTTTTTGTTGTTAAAAGGGTGAGGATTGACATTAAATAAGGAAAAAAGTAAATTCGGGTGGGTGAAATTAAAAATTTTGGTTTAAAAGGGAAAAAGGGAAATTAAAACGGATGAGACAAAAGGGTTTGAGCTATACAAAAAGATGAAACCCCCGTAACTCAAAAAGGTTTCCAAGTTTTTAGGTATGTCCCAGTGGTGCGAAATTTATTAAAATTATGGGTAGTGAAACCACTTTATAAATTTAAACGAAAATTTAAAAATTGTCTGGTCAATGAAACACAAAAGGCATTCGAAAAGGTCAAAGGCGGTAAAAAACGCCGTTTTAAAAAACCAAACTTTCAGGAACCATTCGAGTTATTTACAGATGCCAGTTCGATTGGTTTTTGGGGGAGCTTAATCAACAAAAAAAGACCAGTGGTATTTGCGTCCCTACACTGAACAACGCAGAGGGAGTACACGTAACCGAAAGAAAAGTCTGCGTAGTATGGGCGTTGAACAATAGAACATATTTGGAATATTACCAATTAAGGTAAAAAATCACGCCGCATTAACACCCCCTAAACATGGCAAAAAAATTTTTCGTAGGATGATTAGATGGGCCCAAAGTTGCAGAATTCAATATAGAATGGGGAAAATGCCGGGGAAATCAAAATGCGGGGGCTGAGTTCTTTCAAGGAATCCCAAATTTAAAAGTATATTTGGGGACAAAATTAATTTTGCCATAATCAAAAATTTGGTACTTACTTCGGGAACAATTAATAAATGAACAGAAAAATGACCCAGAATTGGTCAAAATATAGATATTTAGAAAACCAAAATAACTCGGTTAATCAACGATATGTGAAATTGGTCCCCGATTTCCGTTTAATTGAAGGATTGTTATTTTATGCGAAAAACCCTCATTATGAAATGCTGTATACATTCCCCAAAAACTTTAAGGAAAAATAATGAAGCATGACAAGCCAATAAGTGGACATAGGCGATTTAAAACATCATAAAATTCGGGACGTTTTTATTTCCCTAAAAGGGAAAATTTATTGATCAATATGCTCTACATGCCATATGTGCCAAGTTAATAACTATAAAACGCGTTACCAGCTGGTCGGTTAAATCAATTTTATCAAATTATCCCAATGAGATAGGCGTTAGATTTATTGGCCCTATCCCATATCGAGAATAAGCGTAACCGCTATATTTTGTAATAACCCATCATTTCAGCAAAAGGGTGAAATTATACCTCTTAAAAAAGGCCCCATCTCGTATAATAGCGGATATTTTTTTATAACTTTATATCACGTTATGGAGCTCCAATAAAAAATTTAAAAAGTGATAATGGTCCCCCAAATTTTTATCGAAATTTTTGAGCACTTAAGGGTGGCATAAGGCATGTGAAACTGTTGCATATCGACCACAAGCAAATCGGACTGAAAGAGTTAATCAGAAAATGCAAAAGATTAAATTATGTTAATGATCAAAACATACTTGGGATCAATTCTTACGTGAGTTTCTTCGCTATTCTTTCAGCGGTGAATGAAACCGGGAAAAACACCGGCTGAATTATTTTTAGGTCGAAAAAGTTAAACCCTTTCAAAAAATAGTTACGATATCGGAAAGTTCAAAATTCAAAAAACAAAATATAAAAAGTTATTCAGGGAAGCTAGCAAGTACGAAAATTAAACAAGGAAAAAGGGCGACAAGGGGATTAAAACCTTACAACAAGAAATTCCAGTACAACCAAGGAATAAAGATTGACACCTCATCGTTGAACGTGAATGTGGGAAAAAACATATAAAAATCAGGTTGTATTGTTTCATTTTTTATGATCTTCCAACAAGTGGTCGGAAGAATTATTGCAAAGAAGGAAGTCTCGGGCGGTGCTTAAAAGTTATAAGCCAAGTCAAACACTACAATGAGTGTTCATTTAATTTTGGAACTTTTGACTTGTTAAAATTTTTCTGAAGAAAACATTTGTAATCACACATTTGTTTGCTTCGATGTATGACTTCGTGAGATGCGAAAATTCCTTTGGTTATTTGTTATAATGGTTTATTGAAAAATGTTTGTAATTGTATAATATGTGTATATATATATGTTGTTGTATTGTTACGTATTATGTGGCATCTGGTTCAGGGAAACGCGGCGTAGTCAAGGCACTAACAATATAACGGCGCTGCGCGGCTCATTGGGAGTTTTTGTTGAAACCAGATGTGGGGATGGAGATAAAAATTTATTGCGATATATAAATAATATATGTGAAATTGATTAATATTATGGAAATAGAGACTCAAATAGTTTTCATTTCAGGGAGACTGACCCTGAAAATCTTGAAAAGTATACGAATTACAGCTTCAACAAGAAGTGGAGCGACAGTTCCAGCTCCATATGCAGTGTTAGATTGGGTCTGCGCACCCAGAATATTTATTTTTAAAATATTTAAGTGTATAAATATTTTAAGTCACTGCATGTAAAAGTGAGAGTGGGCATAAATTAAACAGTAATTATTAATGTTGGCCTAGTTATTGGAGTAAAATTTATTGTCACGAGTTTAAAATTAAATTGAATATTAAAATTTAATTCTAGGATGAGTAATGAAAATTAAAGTCAAGATAAATTTTGGAAATTATAAAAGTTAAAATTTAAGATTAAAATTGCAATGAAAATTAAAGTCAATATTGAAATTATAAAAGTTAAAATGAGGATTTAAGATTAAAATTTAAATAAAACTCAGAAAGCGAAGAAATTTAGAAATAGAGATTTAGACACGTAATTTATTAAGGGCATTGAGAACCCTTAAGTAAATACGTTTTTTCTTCTTGGAGGGTTGTGACGTCTCTCGCGTCTTTCTGTTAACATAACTCTATGTTCTTTGACGGCCACGATTAATGGCAAAACTTTTCCAACCCAATACCAAGAAGATAAACAAAGATATTATGCAAATGAGATTTACTATAAAAGGATAGAAGCTTTGATGATAAGATATAGCGTGGCAAGCCTAGATATAGCGCGGCAGGCTCAGAGATAGTATTGTGGAAGCATTCTGATCGATAGCGTGACAAAGCTTAGTGTGAAATCTTGCAGATCAGGAGTCAGCAGTCCGATAGTTTTGGAAAGAATAGAAGCCTAAGATAAAGAAGTTGGAACCTTCGTTTATAAAGTTTATAGATACCATTATCTAGGTAAAGAAAGGAGAACTGAAAAAGGTAATATTAGATATAAGTAATTAGATGAATAGGATTATTAATGATAATTGAGATAAAGGATCTAGTTGCGTGATCTGACTTAAATACGTGATTTAATTTGGGCTTGACTCTCACTTTAATTAAAATTGTCAAATTAGAATTTAAGTAATATAAGTTAATCTTAATAAAAGTTGTATTAAATTATTATGTCTCATCATTTGATAATCCACACACCTCTAGCTTACCGGAACCGGCACGACATGGTCATCACAGGATGGCTATGTCGCAATATATAAAACAAAATACATAAACGGAATTTATTTAAAGCGTACACAACAGTTATTTTTATTTCTACATAATGGGCTGTGGATTGGTGTTTTAGAATTGCAGACATGATACATCTCCCGGAAATTGGCATCTCTTTTTAGTGTGCAGCACCCTAAAATGGATATCAGCACCGCAAACTTTGAACCAGTTTCTTTCCTAGAGCGAGGAACCAGATATCTGACGTCAAACCCACTATGATTTTTTGCAGAGGCACCCAAAAAACAGACGTTATGCATTTTTTTACATGCCGATAATCTCACATGTCTGCGTCATTTTTTCCATCGAAAACCCAACGCTTGGGCCGGGGACGAACCCGCAACCTTGGGTTAAAAGGGGGAAAAGAAAACCACACCACCAGCCGGCGGGACAGAAACGTTGCTGTTGTTCCCTCAAAAAAGTTATTTTCCTTTGAGTCCTGTGTGTACATTTAAGTGTTTTGCAGATTACCAGATAAAGAGAAACAAAAAAAATTCCCACTTTAAGGGAAAAGGAAATGTCTTGGAATAGTTCTTTTTAAATGGACAGATTATAGCTTATAATGCAGATGAGTTGATTTCTGCACTTAAAAAACATTTGCCAGTATAATTTTTATTTTAACGACATTAAACTCAAAGTTTGTAATTAATTTGAAAAAACAATACACACACAAAAACCCCAAGAAATCTTTAAACCGAAAACATATTATTAATTTTAGCAATAAAAAAAATATACCAAAAAAAAAAATTTAATTTCGGAACGTCGAAAATCTTAAAAACGAAAAATACCAACCAATAATCAAAAAAGAGAACTTAAAGTCAAAACTGCAGTGATCTTTTAAAAAATTAACAAAAGCAATATTTTGTTTTTTTATTCCATGATTTTTTAGTAATAGTTAAATTTTTTTCGTTTAAAAGTAATCAATTAATTCAAGTCCATTACAGTCCTCCCCAATTTAGGTACCAATTTAAGATATGTTCCATACCCACAAACATTTAATTTTATCTGTGCAGTCAATGTCATAAGCCCACTTTCAAAGGGAAACGATACTTGGTCCCATCTTGCTGTAATTGCTTTCCCATTGCCCCAATTCCCCCACAGCCAAAACTTACCATTATTTTCGCATTAAAAAAATCAGCCATCTATTAGAGCCTTTTTTATACATTCAATGTTCTTTCACTTACAGCTGTGGCATACGCTGGAGAACCAGATACTATCTATCGCCTTATCGATAAAGTTTCCGAGCGGGCTATCTGTTACGGGGGGTTTTTTTTCTTTGCTATTATCTAATGGACGAATAAATGGACCGTTATCTTAATCGCCATAGGTTAATTAAAAAATTCTCCAATTAATTTGGCTTGCCAGAGCCGAAGTTTTCGAACTTTATTTCGAAAGTAGGAAGGAGGGAAAGAAGATGGATTGTGTATTGGACAGACGTATATTGCCAGTCCCTTAACTGTGGCTTATTATCTTTTGTTAATGAAACAGGGGGTTGGACAGTTTTTTTGTTTTAGGGCTTTTGTGGGGTGATCGATCGATTGTGTTAAAAGGTTGCTTGTCTTCTAGATGTTAAAGGAACTGAACACATGTCTTTGAAATGAAAATACAAAGGACTTTGTACTGTATTTGTGAATGGATAATAAAAAAGAACCTAGATTACTATTGTTGTAAATTCAATAAACTGCTTGCGGTTTGTTCATTTTCTTCAATTTTCCCATTGTATATGCTTGTTTGAGTTTGTTATAAATTAAATCTACATCTTTGCTTGATATGAGGTTATTTGCAAGATATATGTAAGCATTGAATGAAATCTGTTACGAAATTCTTGAATTTAGTTTGTGGAAATTTTTTTTTCTAATACAGACTTATTTACATGGCTTTTTTCTCCATTATTGTAAGTATAGATTTTTGTTTGATATCTTACAGCTGAAATTTAAATTGTTTTTAAGGTGCAAATCTAGTATTTGTTTTATAAGTTGAGAAACAATGAATTATAGAACAATTGATAACTTTAGGCCAAATGGTTCATCTAAAAACAAATTATTTAAGCTTTTACTTGAAAACTCTGAATCCTTTTCAAAATTCTGAATCTTTGAAGTCATACTTTTCATTGCGCGTTTGGGAAAAAGGATGAGTGTAAATTTTTACGATGCGCGCGCACACCGTTGTCTAATATTTTAATTTGTCACTTTTTTGGTGCTAGGGGACTGGTATTTCGGGGATCGTAATAACTATTGTTATAAACCATATCTGTTGGGACGCATCCCCCCGCAGTGCATTCGCCCCCTCTATAGCCTTTTGGCCAATATCTCGGCACCCGAGCCTGAAAGTCCATTCGGACCTGGATCATTCGATCCCTTTCTTTCTGCTCTTCCAGTTCTTATAATTTCATGCTCATAGGGCTATTTATTCCATAGTTTTTAACTGTCTTAAACTTTTTAAAACTTTAACAATTTGTTTAAATTCACAATATATTGGTCCTTGTTTTAATCTTGTTACGCCAAAGAAGTATAACTTCTTACGTGCGTACATAAGTACACACACACTTTTTTAAAAAAAGTTATATTTCGAAATTCAATCGCTTTAATTATTTACTTCGTTATATTTAAATATAATAAATTTTTATATAATGTGCTTGTGTGTGTGTGTGTGTGTGTGTGCAATATATAAATTCTACTTCTTTTTAACCCTTGCAGAACCATAAGGTTGTAAAGACTTTTTTTTTCTAATGGGCTGCTTATTGACAACTAAGTAATTGCAGGCACGACAAGTCCCCAAATGTGAGAACCATTTCATGTGGCGTTAATATCTAGTGGAGGCTCTCACTACCCAATTTGGACGTTTGAATTAATCGTAATTCAAGCTCTTATCGGATGCTAAACATTCCCATGATTTTATTTTGCCGAGAGTACCACAGCCAAATCGATACTCAAGGGATTTTTTACATGCAACATTATCATATGATATGCGTGCTCACGAATTTCACATCCAAAAAAAACTATTAACTCCAGCTCTGATCGAACCCGCAAACCTTGGACTTAACGGAGTGGGCATGTTACCTCTAAAATACCGAGCATAGAGAATAAGTGTAAGTATTTGTATGCAATTGCTTATTTTAGTTTCTTTAGAAATAAAGTAAATAAAAAAGAAAATGAAATTACACACACATAAGGAAAATGCTTAGTAATATGTAATTTTGTAGATCAAACCGTGGGTCGCGCCCCCTACGGGGGCGTGATAACCCGAAGAGGAGAACGCGAACCTATTGAAAAGTCGGAAACAAAAATTTATTAAAAGAATTATTAATTTATTGAAAGCAAAAAAAAAAAACATTCTGACGTAATAAAAAAAACATTTACATTGATATAATACACCTATAAATGTATCAGTACTGCACAATCTATTTTATAATTAATTTAACAAAACTAAATTATGAACAAGTTTAATAATTACCAGTGACCCTATGGGCTTGTCATACACAAAATTATATTCAAAAATTAACACTTATCTTGATAATTTGTACCGTTCATAATTAATTCTTTGGCTGCCGTTTAAACGTTAAGCGATTTGCTCTCCATTGCTGCACGTATGACGCGTATAGGTGTTTTTTGGGAAGAAGAAAGAAGTTCCTCAGAAACAGGTAAATCCTTCGCAAAAACTTTCACGGTCCTTTTATTGCATTTCAAGGCCTTCTGAATAATATTATGGATAGCAGTAAGCAGAAAAGATCGCATTTTTGAAAGACGTATATATACGTCTGGAGCAATTAACGCTTTGGCTGAGCGAGACGTTTATATACGCCGGCGCACTTGAGAGGTTAAAGTCGTCTTGTAGCTAGAGCATCAATGTATAGTATTATCAAATTCAATACATTGTTATTGCATGGAAGGGGGGTGATGAAAATTATGACTGAATATTGGGTAGCAAGTATTGATAGTTTGAGAACCACTGTTGTAGATCATTGTCAATTAAGTTTGGATCAATGTGCAGTTTTATAAGTTATTGTTTTCATGTGCTTACATATCTTTATTGCATGAAATTATTACTTACCGGACAACATAAAACACGTAAAAAAAAAACAGTAACATATTACTAGACGACGGAATAAACTCAAATAATTAAAAAGAATAAGAATACAATTCACGAATATTTTATCATTGGAGCCAACTATTTATTTATTTATCTAACGCCCATGCTTAGCTTATTGACAATTTGACACTGAACCTTCAAGTACCGACTGACAAAGTCGTCAGGCCATCCATTCTGGCATGGCCGCAGAGCAGGCTGGCCTTATCAGCAGCCAAGCCAGTGGAGGTATACTCTCAAAAAGTCATGTCCGGTAGTTAGATGAAAGCGGGCAACAGCCTCGGCTTTCTCCAGGTACCCCGGGGATTGGGACTCCATTGGCCAGAGTTTCCCATGGCTTTTCAAAACTCTTTGTTTTTTGGGTAATGGCTGTATTTTTTCAAGGTATATGGTTCCCTGCTTGGCTTTTTGGACGGCTCTACCGTTGCCGGGGATCCCAATATGACTTAGGAACCACTATGATGCCACAGTCCAGGCAACTGATCAGACTTTTTTTTTTCAAAAAGTCCTCATTTTCATAATTGCGCTTGGCATATTCTTCGGTCGAATGGTAGATCCGCTCTGATTGGAAGCTTAATTATATATTATATCTTTATACACCCAAGTAGCTCAATTCTCGCGTCGGTCAATTCGAATGCATACTCTCTCTTTTTTGGACTTAAAACAAAACTTTACTGCAAAATTTTTACCTTCAGAACTTCGGACATTTGCTTCATCTAGATTGACTAGGCTTACTTCACCCACTTTCCTGATCTCCAAAATGTAGCTTTTAAGAAAGCCATTTGAATTTTATTTTAATTTTCTCCACCTGCAAAGAAAATATTTTTATTAATTTTAATTGTTAATAATTTTCATCTCAATTGTATCTTAACTTATACAGGGCAATAGAAAATTCAGTGCAATGATCTAAAAATGCACGATAGAAGATTAGAGCCAGACAGGGTTAAGCACTCCATTCAGTTATGCTCAACGACCATTCGGTATACATTCTATTTCGACATACTCAATAAAAATGCACAGACGGTTAAAATTAAATACGGTAATCACCAATTTTAAAATAGGGAAAGAAATTGCTTCTTTTAGCATGATAGTATTACTTGACAAATTTCGTTTAAATTATATCTCCATGGATAAATCTAAAACGTCAAAAAAAAAAATAAATGCTATTGAACATGAAACTTTCCCAAAAAAAAAGGAAAAAATT
>BMAV01006278.1:0-31969 GCA_019973955.1 Trichonephila inaurata madagascariensis
GTGTCACGTTTGGCTGCGTTGCCCTAAATCGGTTTACTGAGCTTCAGTTGGCATCAATCTTAATCGAGTCGGTGAGGCCAGTTGAAATCTGAATTAAAAATTTCTTGGTGGATTTTTTTAAAGAAAAAATTTCATGCACACTCCTGAGAAATTTCTCTTTTCATTATTTAAATAATTACTGTCATGTAGCCACTTCCTTTTCAAATTCAGTTAATGAATGGGGGGTTGAGAAGCACCAGGGGAAACAATGAAAAAAGATTAGTTTTATGTAGAAGATCCAAATAAGGACTCTAAGTATTATTATATGACTTTGAAGAGTTTATTCCCCAAAGATGTTTTTAACATTGTAAAATAAATAGATAAAGATAAAAAAAGGGTGCTTCTTTTCTGTACGTACGTAAAACACGCTCTCCTTCAAGCACCATATGTGGCCGAGGTAGCCGAGTGGTATAGGTATCGGATCGTGGCTTGCTATGTCAGGTTCGGGGCCAGACCATTTAAACACCCGCCTGTAGGGAAGCGATGCCGTTAAATCTTTCGGGGCAGAAACGTCCTCCCGTTGGTGTGGCGTTGTATTTTAGAGAGGGGAGTGCCAGATTAGGTGTCGTCCTCGTCACTTGACCATGTTCAAAATTACGTGGTCCGTCCCCAAAAACCCCTCGTGTAACTTAACAGTGGGTTATTCAATCAATCAATCAAGAACCAGATGAAATAATGTGGTCTCTGCTTTAAAATAATATATAACTTATAGATATGTCGGGTAAAGGGTAATATTAACGTCGCACTGTTCAGCACCACAGGGATTTTGGCGACGGACCATAATTTCATGAACCATGATCAAGTGACTGGACGCCCTGCTGGAAACCCCCCCCTCTTCTAACTACCCCACCAACGAAATCTCAACAGATTTAATGTGCATCGTTCCCCCACGGCAGGGAATATTCAAAAAGTCTTGTTGGGGGGAAAAGAATCTCAAAAACGCGATGGACCGGACATTTCATATGTTACAATCTAATAATACAAAAGCATTACCGCTATTTAAAAAGTACTCGTTAATAATAGAAATCATTCTATCGCGCGCTTTCTGTCTACTTTGGGTTGACACTTGTTTGTACTTATGAACGTCCGGTCGGAAAAGTAGAACTATTTCTACAAAACTGTTACCATTCAGTTATTTTGAATATAGTAATTTTAATCCCGTATCAGATTTCTCTCTTTTTGTAAGTAGCATTATTCTTAGGATAAATTTTCCAATTCTGCAACAAGACAGAATAAAATGTGGAATGTTCTCCCTTGTATGTGCAATTACTTACATTAAAATACAACTGTTTTACCTGTTCGACTACAAATACCCACCACTCCCAAAAATAAATATTTGCCATATTAAACATTCAATTTCAGTGGCTAGTGAGCATTGCTGATACCCTTGAAACAAAGGAGTTTGAAAAACCCGAAAATCTTGAGCTGTTTCGGCAGTTATTCGGTGGAAAAAAGTAGGTACATAACGAATAATTTAACGACATTTAGATAAAACTGGAAAGTTGGGTTTTACTCTATATTTTCAAGAATCGGTGCAATATTTACGTTAAAATTTTAATAAAACATGTATAACCAAAAAAGTTCAACTCGATAAACTTATAAATGTTATATCTTTCTAGAGAAAAGCTTCTCAAACTTTCAACATACGTGACCCATTATTAAATCATCATTTCCATAGCGCCATCCCTACAATAAAATATGAATTCAATAATACTATACTTTGACACTAAAAAAGCTACAATACGACTTTAACCTCCTATGTGCCACCAACGTATATAAACGTCCCCACTCAGTCAAAGTATTAATTTTCTGGACGTATATATACGTCTTTCCAAAATATAATCTCTTTTTGTGCACTGTTATCCATAAAAACTATTCCTAAGGCTTTGAAACACAATAAAAAAGGGCCTTGACGGTGTATGCAAAGGATGACTTATTTCAGAGGATTTGCTTATTTATTCCTTTTCTCCCCCCCCTCCTCCAAAGATACATCACATAGGGAGTCTACGTGATAAACGG
The DNA here is from genome assembly GCA_019973955.1 of Trichonephila inaurata madagascariensis. NCBI lineage: Eukaryota > Metazoa > Arthropoda > Arachnida > Araneae > Nephilidae > Trichonephila > Trichonephila inaurata. The sequence continues at coordinate 2,059 of BMAV01006278.1, forward strand.
TGGCATTCGGGGTGAATCGCGTTACTTTTAATCGACAGATTGAATTAATTATAAACTGTACAAATCATCAAGATAAGTGTTAATACAAAACCCCTGGGGTCACGGATAATTATCAAATTTGTTCTTAACTTGTATTGTTTAATTAATATTAAAATACATTGTACAGAGAAGAGTACACAGATGCATTTATAAGTGTATTATATCAGGGGTAAATGTGTATTTTATTTTTTTATTATATCAAAAATATTTTTTTTTGTTTACTTTCAGTAAATTAATTTTTAAACAATCTTTTTTTTTGGACTTTTCAATAGGCTCGCCCCCTCGTAGAGTTATAGCCCCCAATTGGGGCGCCCCCACAGTTTGAGAAACGCTGCTCTAGAGCAAACTGAATATTTTTCAAGATTTACTAAATTGTCAATTTTAGGGTTAGTGTATGGGATATCATGTAGGTCTATAGTTTTTAATTTGTATTTTGATCATTATTTTGCTAAGTAATTCGTCCAGGTTCATCAGTATGGGTCGAATGGAATGCGATATATTTAACTTTATCGTTGTCTTAAAATATTGAAGCTGGGTAGCTAACTCTACGGCTGGATATTGGAGTTGCGTGCGCTCGACCTACATGTATCCATAGTCATCTCTTGACAGTAAATTTGAACCATGGTCAATGATTACACCAAGGCTGACTTTTTCCCTTTCTGAACTTTCACGTTATGAGAACGGGAGGGCTTTAACCGCGACATGTAACTTGCATCAGCTAATCTATTCTGTGGGTCTTCAGTGGCGCTAGGACACGAATTCATGACACGCGGGCCATAAACCTTTTCTATGACATTAGGCTACTGTATCCACTACTCTTTTTCCAGATCAACGCATTAGCCATCCGCCATTCTTAATCATATTTGTAGACTTTCTTTTTTTGCTGCTTCCCGGAATGCAAAATTTCAATAATGATTGTATAACATTTGGTTTGATGTGCTCTAGCTCAATGGGCTTGATTCATGAAGTCACATGATAAAAACAAACACGTGTTTTCCATTGAATTCAAAACAAACATTAAACTAATTGTACTTGTTCTATTTGTAAAACTCAGATAAAATTTCAAATTTCATATTTGGGTAAAAATGTTTAAATGTGAAGGAAAAATTTTCTTGAAAAACACTTTTTTAAATTAAAAAAAAGTTGTATATTTTATGCTTTTAAATAAAATGCATTTTACATACAATGTACTTTTTAAGAGACAGTTTCGGCAAAGAGCAAATCTTGGCAACACCGATGCGCGTGAACTGATTAGCTGGAAACACATGATAGTTTTTATCGTATGACTATGACGTCACATGAGTTTTTGAATTGATTGGCTAGAATCATGTGGATTTCTCTATCATATGACTATGACGTCACATGAATTAACATCATTGTTTCATTGTTCAATTTTTGTCGTGTCCTTCCCGGAGGAAAGGACTGAGAAATGCTTGAGCCAGGTTGGACTTCTACACGATATGTAGCGACACCACCTATCTTCACCTGCACAATTTAGGTATGCACCTGGAAGGAAGGGAAATATTCTCCAGCCCCTTCACCCGTGGTTTCTGCTGCAACCACCCACAAGACTATCGAACCCACTGATTTAAAGAGCACGTACTTGGAGGGTATCCGGTGGCACTGGAATCGAACCCATGCCTTCCGGTCTCGAGTCTGATGCTCTAACCACAAGGCACCATGGACCACTGATCAGTTGATTGCTTATTGCAGCATGAGAGCGATTGGCGACGAACTCCGTAGTTTCTTTCTATTACGGTGACCTAAACTGTCACACCCCATTTTTTTAAATTTTCACCCCTGCACCAACGTAAAGTATTATAGTCTAGACAGATTTACTGCATAATTTTTCGAAAACAGACGTGTCTGTTGTGCAATGCTTCTCAAAATTTCAATGTTTCTGACCCATTTTCAATCATAATTTTATCGCCCCCCTTCCGTAAAAATAATAATATACCATGACGCTGAAATTACAATACGACCCTCATATAAAACCGCGCAAATTATCAAGATAAGCATTAAAATTTTATATAATTTTTGTATGTGACAAGCTCATGTAAAAAGTCACTAGTAATTATTAAACTTGTTCTTAACTTAGGATCGATAAATTAATTGTCAAAACATGGCAGTATCAGTGGCGCATACAGGAAGTTTTCTAGAGGAGGTGGGCAGGGTCGGGAATTGAAAATTCTTAAATTTCCCAATGCGGCACCAAACAAATTATTTTGATATTCCGGTTGTTGGCAACTAAAAAAAGTAACAAATAAATTACTGCATAAATAATTAGCATTAATAAAAATTAGTTTTTTAAAATCTATCAATGAATAAGTAAAACTAACTATCACATAGCATTATAATCAATTTAAAAAAATCGAGGGCTATGAGGGGAGGGGGCCGAATGGTCCCTCTTCCCTGCCTTGTGCGAGCCATTGCGTAGTACTGATACATTTATAAGTGTAACAGTGTTAAGTGTAGAATGTATATTTTTTGCTTCTTTTTGAAAATCAAAATTCTTTTTAAATAATCTTTACTTTTCAACTTTTTGATAGGGCACCACCGTGTAGGGCTGTCACACCCCTCTAAGGGGCATGTCCACAGTTTGAGAAACGCTGTTGAGTGGCATGAGATTCGAACCAGTGATTCGATTGCTACTACGACGCCTTTTAAAATGCAACTGTGATACTCAACCACGGTTGGTACCTTGGTATCAAATTAAGGCACAAGATATTATTTTAAGTATCACGTCGTGACATTACTATGATCCCCTATTTTTTTCAATCTTGGTTCTTTTAAATATAAGTCCACTACACGACTAATATGCAGTGTCATGAACATTCAATCGTAACTACGCAGCCGACGAAGACGCAACCATGACTTTCAGCTATAGCAGTTGGCAAGAGGTATCAAGTAAAGAACGTAAAAAATTGTTTTGGGTGTCTCTTAGTGACATTACTATAATCACAATCTTTGTATTGTCTCGAGTTGTGTTGAATATAGCCAGATATCCGTTGATATCAAACAAATAATGGTCCTTGGTTGAAAACTCGTGGACAGCAGTATTTCGTATCAGAGAGATACTGCAGCAATACCTCCAATCATCGTACCTCTTTTCACGTATAGAGAGAGAGAGAAGAGGTTGGACATAATAATACTTTGTTAAGAACAGAATTTTCTCATGCAACTCTCACATTGTCAAATGAATGTTTGAACCTTTCCTTCGGCCACCAAGGGGCATAATGTTAAACATTTGGTGTTTTATTAGACAGTCTAAAGATGACTTGTATTTAAATGGGTGCTCCTATTATTTTGTACTATACCTATATCCGAATTTTTCTCCTTTTATACGAAAACGAAATAGTGTTTTATTCGATGCATTCGCCGGTGCAACATTAATTATTTGTTTTAATTAATTACTTCTCACTAAAAATGAAATGGGAGTTAACATTTGCTCCTGATGTAGTTAGTTTTATAAGAACTGTCACAGAGGGGTTAGCAGCGCTGAATGCTGTGCCGTAGGGCCTGGATTCGAATCCCGGAAGAAGACGTGAATGTTTGTAAATGTATATGAGTGCCTTCACGGCATGGGGGTACTGTAAATAGCCATTGAGTCACCAAGTCCTTTCATGAGTTTGGTGGAAATGGAAGAGGAAATGGAGCCCTGACTCCCAGAGGTATTTTTCTCTCCAAAGGTGGGGTGGAACTGAACTAAATCATTACTGTCACCTGTATGGTGCTCAAGGCTGGAGCCAACGACGGGCCCTTGCCATGATGGCTGATTTCATGGGCCTGAATTTGACGCAGTCAGGATCGGTGGCATAAGAAACAACAACAACCCAGTTTTATAAGAGCGTGGTTAGATCGGTGCTTCTCAAACTTTCCAATACTGGCGCCCTTTTCATCCACAATTTTTATCGCGCCCACTTATACACATTAATAAATTACTGGATACAATATCATCACACACTCAAGCTTCAATACACGATCTTTAATTATAAAACCATTTTAAATTAATATACTGTTATTAAATTTTGTATATTTACTTTTAAACACACACAAAAAAATTAAGTAATAGGATAATTATTGTATTATTTTCCTTTCTCTCTATTTAATTGGAACATATTACCTGCCAAAATGCGAGGTAAGCTTACAGAAGACAAAATATAGATATCAGCTAAATATAGAAAAGAACTCAGAGGGTCAATTTCTAAAAAAACTTTGAAAATTTTGCTCTACCCAAGGGTGAAAGCCCATGGAAGTCGCTAATACTTATTAAACTTGTTAATTCAGTATTAATAGGAATGGTAATAGAATTTAATATATATGTTACTCTTAAGTAATATATATATTTTTAAGTAAATTACTTTTTAAGTAATAAGGTTAGTTATGTTATTTTCTTTCTCTAATTTTTAGAAATTGGAAACAGATTTGAGAAATAATATTTATTCAAAAGATTTATTTCCTTCAAGATCCATATCTAAAAGCACAAATGTCATTATATAAAAATAGCCTAATCTATATTTACTCTTTATCATATCCATTACATTTTAGCATTCTCATGAAAGAGTTCTACGTGAGTCTATATGAGCAACCTAACGGACGTCATATAAAACAAGTAAAAAATGCACTGTACCTCAGCACAATTCTAGTCAGTCATGGCCCGTCGATTAGCTACTGAATCTCTCTCTTGAATGTACATTTCATAATTCACGCACGTTAATTGTAATTCACGGTGTGCGTATTTACGGCAGTGGATTGAAACAAAAATCATAGAATATATTTTTTAAATCGCAGCTAGCATTCGACGGTAATAAAACACTCAACAAGTACACAGAGAGGGCAAATTGATAACGAGACACGAATGGGTTAGGAATCCATTTCGTCTTTCAGGAACACCCTCAACTGCCGAAAAAGAGATCTTCATAGATTTCACGTCCAGTGATGAAATTAAGAGCTTGAATTTTGGCAATAAATCACTCTTTGGATTTTTATAGAGGTGGATGCTGAATTTTTCTGCACACTGAAACAAAAGCATTTCGTATACTATTACCATTTTTAACATCATACCTTTGTGAATCGGATTTTCTGCGATGTTTCACTTTGAAGACAAAATAGATCTAGACTAAATATCAAAAATAACTCTAGTGTCAATTTCTAATTTTTTAGCCTTCCTTTGGCTTTGCTCACGAATAAGCCCATAAGTCACTGACCGTTATTAAACTTGTTATTATACTGGCTGAGTATCCCTCTTAACACAGTTTTATTTTTTTAAAAATGATATTCATATTCTTTGATATAATAAGCTTAATTGTAAGGAGTAAAGCCGAAGTACATGACAATACAAAAATGTAAGAAGCAGATTTATTGAAATGACTCCTATCATATAAACGGTTTTGAATGAACTGCATAATTTAAGCCTCACTTAGCATTTAGAATAAATGTTTAAGTAATAAAAAAGAATATAAAATTCTAATGAGTAACAACTGTGTTATTTTTTAATATTTAAAGCGAAAACTTCAAAATGTTTTAGCCCTGGATCAAGGTGTGCACTCGATACTAAGGTTAATAGTCGCGAGAGTGATGCACACCCCAATTCTTTTTATAATTATTTTCAATATACAAGATAAAAATCACAATTTCAGTGAGAATGATTTAACTAGAAAATATACTTACTTACCTATTTCAAGGTTACTTTCTATTTGTCTTTCATAATTGAGAAAATATCCAATAAAACTGAACTAAATTGTTTAGTATTGCATGTGACACTAATAAAGGACACAAATCACAAGACACTTTTGCTAACATTACGGGAAGAGAAGTTATTTGCAAGCAAAACTGTCTATATTTTTGTTTCACATTGGCTAGCCAATTTTTAATGTCCTTTGATGATCGACAAATATCCTGTTGAACTTTTTCTTGTGTCTTTGACGGGGCAGAGACATTTGCGGTACACTTAACATGGCTTCATATTTTTCTTGATAAAAGGTCTTAATGTAGCTATTGAAAATTTTCCTTTCGTTTCACCTTCTTGCTTTCCTCAATTGCACTTTCCCTTCAAGCATGATTAATATGCATTTATTTAAGCAAGTGTTTCCCTTATTTGATCAGCTTCAATTCACCTTTCAGAGATCACAGATGACCAATTCTTTTTTTATATTCACCTCATTTGCATTTATAAACCATAATCAGTCGTACAGCATCACAATTAAAAGAACCACTAAGTTATTCATAGAGGGAAAATGCAGCATGTTCAAAGAAAATATTTTTGAAAAATAGTAGTCGTGCGGGAACTCGGTCCCTAAACCAGTACCTAAGATTCTAAAAACGTTTGCCACTCTCAAAAAGGAGATATGTTATCAATTCTGTTTTAGGCTCCCTATTAAGACTGTCATATTAAGAGGATTCTCTGTAAGGTCATTGGTAACCTAAATAAACAGTTTAGAGATTATCTATTTTTGTATTATATGTTTCAGTATACTCATGAAATAAATCTTGGCCAATTAATCCTTCAAGTACTCCAACATAGCTTATTTCGTAACCTGCATAAAATTCTTTGCACATTGTGAAAAAAGTACCAACAAGAATTATATAATTTACAACTTCCTAAAAAAGGTATACAGATAACCATACAAGTAGGGTTCGAAAGCCAGCAAAGTAATATTTTTAGGTTAAAGAAACGTAATAAAATATCTCTCGTATCGTGGGATTACAGCAAAGCAAACAAAATATTTTTTTATTTGGTTATAGGATCAAAAGATAGTAGCTAATGAGCGTTCAAGTAGAATCTTTTATTTTTGATGACCTTTTTTTCACCAGATGATATATATAAATCATATCAATGTAAATATGTATTTTATTATATCTACCCAGAGAAGTATTTTTGTCTTTTTCATTCCAGTAAATTAATTTTTTAACCTTTTTATTTTCGATTTGTTTGCACTTACTGAAGGGTTGTACGCCCCCAGAGGGGGCGCGCCCCCTGTTGAGGAAACACTGGGTTGGGAATAAAGTGTAGAAATATGATGATCTAAAGTAAGCGTTGGCGAAATTAAACTTCTGCTACTCAGAGGCCCTGGAAGCCATTACTGCTGGTTCGAACCGAAAAACATATTTGGGCAACAGACACTTCAGATGATGCGCTCGATGTTTCTGCAATAAAAAATAGTTTTAAAAATTGCAAATAGATGGCGCTGGAGATGAGCACATAATTTAAATCACACAAATAAATATATTTAATATCACACACAATAAAAAGCTAGTTGCTCTTTTCACATTCAGACATAAGCATTGCAGAATGTCGACGTTTCTTGAGAGAGAGCACTTCTTGTAGAAGATACTACTACTACAACAACTGGGAATGCAGCTGCAGTTTCTCAGAGAATTCCACCGTCTCCAGAAACAATGACGCGTGGACCGGTGTCCAGATTGGTGTGCGCATAAGACATGATAGTGGAATTCGAAACAGAACAGCTAAGGTTATCTTCCTGGAAGGGACGAAAGGAGTCAACACCACCATCGTAGGGGATATTGCTACAGCGGTCATTAGGAAACAAGCGTGAATCATTTCATGGAACGGCAAGGTTCCGACAATTTCACGTACCCTCTCGATATGCCCTACTCCACTGCCAAAACTTTTCTTGCGTAATCATTGCCAATTTCAGAGGAAAACAAAACATGCTCTCACAGAATTTCAATACGCTTAGAATATTTTAAGAACAGGACTTGATTGAAACAATAAATAAAAATATATGAAAATTCAAGATAAACTCAAGCGTCTACGTAGGAACTCGATAAAACAGCGTATATATTCACATAACGAATTTATTTATAATGTGACTGACAACAATGCTTTAAAAATGTTAGCCTAAAGGGAAAATCAAAAATGAAGTTAATTAATATGTGTTTCTACTATTGTTAGGTTATGGGACAAATGCAGAAAAGCGTCGACCAGGCGCTATGACCTATTGACAACTCCTGGCCCGAAGTTACACAAACCTTTCGTGAAAAATGCTGAATTGTTTTATGTTAGAACTATGCGTGGTGACATAAGAGTAGTAGCCAGCTGTATTAATTGAATAGGGATACTTGAATAATAAAGAAACATGACTTAATAGGTTAATTACTTAGGTAGAGGTTACACTTAATAATATTTAACTTAATAATAAGGTTACTTGAATAATAGGATTTAAGAAACAGCTCTAGAGAGGGGCTTACAACCAATCTGACTGGTGAAAGGTTTAGGCCACTGAAACGTTGTATTTTTATATTGACTCAAAACTTTGAGACATTTCATCAACATATTCCTTGCCTTTGAAGAATATTCCTTTTCTCAATTGTTTTTAACTTTTGACTTATTTTAGTATTCGAAAATGGTTCACAACAAACACCTTAGGTTTGTCCACGCATTTTTGTATTCTACTGAACCATCTCAAATTCCATTTTTCCTCTGTAACGTCATCTATTAGCATCACCTGATTCAAACTAATTAATAACAAATCAACTTTAAGAGACTTTTGATTTGTTGCTTCTAATGTACAATAAAGAAAAAAGCACGAAATATTGGCGACAAATCTCATGTAATGTTGAAAGAGGGAGAAGAACAAAAGACATTTTAGGTGTAGCACCCGCGTTCTCAAACTCAGTCAGCAAGATAGCCGCTAACTTAAGTTCAAATCAAACATGGCGTGTGCAGAAATAAAGACTTCAAGTTTATCTAGCTGTTAACTAGTTTCCTTTATCAGTAATTGTCTAGATTGGACTGCAGAATTTAGCCACTGGTTGGTGAGGATTTTTCTCCAAGATTGATAAATGTGCCAAATGTGTGGCTGCGACTAAGCTGATTCATGTGAAGAGAAATCGGATCATGACGCAATTTCTAGCATACGCTGTACGTTCCTTTAATTTAAATATTTGTCTTTGAACAGCGAAAATGACCATTTTGCGCATACAGTCTGTTTTGCTAATATAAATAGTTGTCGTTGGCCATAACGCCCTCCAGTTCGTGGAGTGTTTATTGTTCAAAATCCGTCATGGAAATTCTGATCACTCAAAAAGCCCTCGTGTAGCAGAACGGTGCGACGTTAATATTCACTTACTCACTGACTCTTTAAGATTCTCAAAGTAACATAAATGTATTTATATGAAAAATTTAAATCTGATATTTATATTAATTTCCAGAGAATGTACTAAATAGCCTTAAGGGTTTAAATATTTTTTGGGTTATAGCCCTATTATTTAAATAATGGTCTCTGAAGAATGTGTCTCTAAATTTCTTACAATTTTGCTACTTGACCAGCTCTAAAATTTTTGAAGTTTTACTAAGCACTAAAAATTTTAAGGTGCATTCTCGATAAACATATTTAATTTGTTTTAGTTATATATTTTTACCAGCATGAGTTTATTTTACTCTTTCTCTAACTGCTTTGAGTTTTAAAATTATTTCTAAAAATTTCGAGGCTTTAAAATTAAGGTTTTTGCTAAAATTTATATAATATTTTAAAATATTGTTAGTTAAATGTTAGTAACCCCATTACTATTGATTCCTACAAAAGCATTTCTAATGCTTTAGTATATATTTTTTTTAAAAAGTACTCCCCAATCATGTTCGGATACGCAAATTAAAGCAAAAACCTACAACTTCCTCAAGAGCGATCAAATACTCAGTAGGATAGCTAAACATATAGGAACTGAGTTCCAGAATTTTTTGCATAAATCTGATTTTAAGCTAGAAGGGAAAACATTCAGCAGCAATGAGCCCTTACACTCAGATATAACTACATTAAAGCCCTACACTGGACCAGCCCAGTCGGAGGAGAAAACTTTGCTTTGCATAATTTTTCTCTTACCCTCATTATTCCTCTAATCTACTGGATTCATGTAGGAAATTTGACCTGGCTCAGATTTGACTTACATTTTATCTTTATTTTTTTTCGCTTATTTACAAACAGTTTTTCTTTTTGCGATAAGCTTCAGCTACTTAGATGGATAGATTGAGGGGCATTTTCATGATTGTTCAACTAGAAACGAAAATTCGAAATCAGAAGAGAAGGCCAGCAAGGAGGACACTATATTGCCAAGCTATACCGAGGCTCAAATGTGGTAAAAAACAAATAATATGAGAGGTCATGAGGTCTATTTCGACCAATGATATGGCCTTCCACTTCAAGAGTAGCTGAAACTCTCATTTAAGTGTCGTGTTTAAAAAGAATAGCTAGAAAAGAACATTTAAAACAGCAGTTTTGTTTTTCTAGCTCAGATTCTGCATACTACTTCTCAATTAATAATGAATGAAATCAAGAAAAGGAATTTTTATTCAAGAATTAATACTCTAGTGTCATTTAAAATATTCTTTATTTTTACATAAACATGAATACCAGTAATTTTTGTTTTCCCTGTATATATATTTATCTAACTTTGCAAAGAAACGTACACTGACAAGATACGCTTATATTAACTTTAAACTAGCAGAAGATCCCTCTAACCCAAGAGCGATTTCCACTAACTGGAATGATTTTAAAACTAATTTAAACAATAATCTCTCTCTTTGCTATCATCCAAACAATATCAATAATACCAACGACTTAGAGTGCAAAACCCAGAGTTCACCGACGCGGTCATCGAAACTCACAGCCACGCCTCCCGACCAATGAAACGACCACCAAAACTCACTCCACATCACATAAACCAGCTCATTAAAGTCAAAACTACTTCGTAAAGATATCATCAGACCCTTAATCCTGTTTAAAAACACACTACAACAAAGCACAATCAGATCTAAAAAACTTAAAATTACAATAATAACATCTGCAAAAAGACTGACACTCAACACCGCAGACAATAGCCTTTGGCGAACGCAAAAGATTTTTAAAATAAAAGGCCAAAAATTCCCCTCTTTAATTGTGCAACAGGTAGGCCATCACAGCAACAAAAGCTAATTTACTTGCCACTAATATCAAAAATAACTTTGTTGAAAATGACCGAGATAACGATGAATATAGCCAAAATGATGAAATAATCTCCACCATGTAAATAATTTTCTTTCCCCCCCCTACCTCCTTCCTTGAACCTGCACTTCCTGATGAAATTATTCACTACATTAAGCATGTTAATCCCAGAAAGGCCCTGGAAAAGGGAACCATCACTAACCGCATGTTAAAAACTTTCCAATCAAATTAATCCTTATTCTAACTATTCTCATTAATAAAATTCTAAAATTTCATCACTTTCCAGACAACTGGAAGGAAGCCATTTTTTTTCCAATTGTAAACCCGGCAAAGACCAAAATTAGTTTACTATTTTACAGACCAATTTCTCTCTTATCAACTTTAGGTAAACAAACAAAATCTATTATTCTACACAGAATGAAAACATTCATTAACGATAATAACCTTCTAAATCCCAACCAATATGGTTTTACTAACAAACTCTCACCCTACACCCGCTATTACAACTAACTGAACGTATCTCGGAAGGTTTCCAAAAAAGGAAAACACGGGAGCTGTATTTCTGGATATCCAGAAACCTTCGACCGTGTTTGGATTAATGGACTCACTTTCAAAACTAATATCCTATAATCTCCTCCCCTCTGATTCACCTCATTCACTCATATCTAACCAACCCGCTCCTTTAAAATTAGAGTTAACGAGTCGTTATCTAACTCTCACAATGTCTCTGCAGGGTTGTCCCAAGGTAGCTTGCTCGGTCCCCTTCTTTTTCAATCTATACATAAATGATATTCCAATTCTCGCTTACTAAAATCAACCTTTACGCCGACGACACTACCATCGACACAACATACAAAAACTTGACAACTATATCCTACGCATTAAACAAACACCTTCTCCTCACAAAACTATTTGATAAATGGAAAATCAGCATCAACGTTGAAAAATCTGACCATTATTTTCACAAAAGCACTCTTTGCCACCACCGCTCATAATGTACAACAAACGATCCCTGGTCTCAGGAAGCCAAATATCTCCCGGGAAATTTTTTTCGATTCTCACCTTACCTGGAAAAATCATATCTCATACGCTCGCGATAAGTTCCGGAAAATCATGTTTAAACCCCTACCCCTAATAGGCGGAACTCATATTTAATATAGAAAACAAAGTGCTTCTCTATCAGCCGTTATGCGCAATTATAGCTTACGCTTGTCCCAAATTTTGGGGGTATGCTGCCAATACAAACATTAATAAACTTGATACCCTGCAAAATTCTCTTATTCGTATGATCGTCAAAGTACAAGATATTGCGCAATGACGACATACGCAATGCTCTAAAATTACTGCTTTAGAACTCATATTCAGAATATTGCAATCAACTTTTTTAACGCTCTACCTGATACCAATAATTTTAATATGCAAAATTTAATTCCTTACACCCCTAATGATAATACTAAAAAGGGCCCAAAAAGAATACTTCTTGACTCTTCAACCCTCCTTAATATCTTTTCTAATGCAATAATTTTATTGCATCTCCCGTCTACTATTATTTAACTTTCATAATTTTTAGTCAATATTTTTCTCTCCTTCTTCCCACTGGACAAGCGCCTCCCCATGAACTGTATCTCAGCCACCAGGGCAGCCAATCAGATCACTTATCACTGTACCCAGCACCCAATCAGAGAGCAGGGCTCTAAGCTCTCACCCAAGTCAAAATTATCACTCAACTTTCAACCCAGATGAAATACTGAAGCCACGACTCCCGGATTCCATCCTGCCCCCAAACGCCGTCATGCCACTAAGCAGAAAGGAAAACCCCACATTCGTCAAGCTCCCCATCATAGACTTATCATGATATGGGATTGAGGACTGTCTTACAGTCCAGATGCCCAAAACACAACGCCCATTCAACGCCCATTCAAAACGTACGGAACATCTAATTGTGAACTTGCCTTTGAACCATATGCTCATGCGTTATTATGCTGAGCATTAATATATTTAAAATTATATCTATTTTGCTTTCATAGTTTTTAAGTATTTCAAACATTTCGAAGCTAAAAAAAAAATAAATGTTTATCTATGAAGTTAGAAACGAGTAATTTACTGATTTGCAAGGTTATTTGGGCAGGCAGTGCTCAGATCCTTGTTTCTATCTTGAGTATTGTCGGCAATTATGGTAGGATTTAAAACAGCTCTGACTTGTCAAATCGACTGGGGAAAGGATCAAATTTTGTTTTCGTTATTATAATTGACTCAAAACTTCGATACATTTCACCAACATACCCCTAGTATTTGAAGAATATTCCTTTTCTCAGTTATTTTAACTTTTCTTATATTTTAGTATTCGAAAATGGTTCACAACAAACACCTTGATTTGTCCACGCATTTTTGTATTCTACTACGAACCATCTCAAATTCCATTTTTTCCCCTGTATAACGTCATCTGTCGCATCACCTGATCAAAACTAAGTAATAACAAATCAACTTTAAGAGACTTTTGATTGTTTACTAATATTACAATAAGAAAAAAGCACGAGAAATATTGGCGACAAATCTCGTAATGTTGAAAGAGGGAGAAGAACAAAGACATTTAAGGTGTGGCACCCCGTTCTCCAAACTCAGTCAGCAAAAGATAACCGCTAACTTAAGTTCAAATCAATATGTCGTATTGAAAATAAAGACTTCAAGTTTATCTAGATGTTAACTAGTTTTCTTTATCAGTAATTGTCTGAGTGGACTGCAGAATTAGCCACTGGTTGGTGAGATTTTTTTCTCCAAATTGATAAATGTGCCAAATGTGGTAAGATAGATGGAAGATACTATATTACACTTTATAGCAATACCGAGTTCAAATGGTAAACAAATAATTTGAGAGGTCAGGAGGTCTATTTCAACCAATGAGATTCCATCAGAGTAGCTGAAACTCTCTTTAGAGTGTTCGTGTTTAAAAAGAATTGCTAGAAAATGAACATTTAAAACGGCGGTTTTTGTTTTTTCTAATCTCCGTTCTGCATACTACTTCTCAATTAATAATGAATGAAATCGAAAAGAGATTTTTATTCAAGAATTAATACTCTAGTGTCAATTTAAAATATTTTTTATTTTTCATAAACATGAATACCAGTAATTTTTCGCTTTCATGGTATATATATTTCTCTAACTTGTTGAAGACGCATGAAACATTTTAACGCGGTTCTCTCTTTGAAACATATGCTCATGCGTTATCACGCTGAGCATTAATATATTTAAAATTATATTTTATTCGCTTTACTAGTTTTTAAGTATTTTCGACTTTTCAAAGCTAACAAAAACTAAACGTTTATCTAATAAGTTAGAAACGAGTAATTTAGTGATTTGCAAGGTTTTGGGGTTGGCAGTGCTCGGATCCTTGTTTCTATCTTGAGTATTGTCGGCAATTATGTTGGGATTTAAAACAGCTCTGACTTGTCGAATCGACTGGTGAAAGGTTCAAATTTTGTTTTCGTTTTTATAGTGATTCAAAACTTCATGACATTTCACCAACATATCCCTTGCCTTTGAAGAATATTCCTTTTCTCAATTATTTTAACTTTTATTATATTTTAGTGTTCGAAAATGGTTCACTACAAACACATTGATTTGCCACGCATTTTTGCATTCTACTACGAACCATCTCAAATTGAATTTTTTCCTTTGTATAACGCCATCTGTCGCATCATCTGATCAGAATTAATTAATAACAAATCAACTTTAAGAGTATTTTGATTGATTTTGATTGTTTTCTAATATATTACAATAAGAGAAAAAAGCACGAGAGCTATTGGCCACAAATCTCGTAATGTTGAAAGATGGACAAGAACAAACACAATATTTAAGGTGACACCCCGTTCCCCAAACTCAGTCAGCAAAAGATAACCGCTAACTTGAGTTCAAATCAATATGGCGTATTTAAAATTAAGACTTCAAGTTTATCTAGCTATTATCTAGTTTTCTTTATCAATAATTGTCTGAGTGGACTGCAGATTTAGCTACTGGTTGGCGAGATTTTTTTCTCCAAATTTATAAATGTGCCAAATGTGGTAACCTAGCTGATTTCATGTCAGTGAAGAAGAAATCTGATCGACGCAATTTCTAGCATGCGCAGTACGTTTCTTTAATTTGAATATTTGTCTTTGACCAGCGAAATGACCATTTTTGCGCATGCACAGTCTGTTTCTTTAATGTAAATAGTTGTCTTTGACCATATCGCCCTCAGTTCGTGGAGTGTTATTGTTCAAAATCCATTATGGCAATTCTGATCACTCCAAAAGCCCTCGTGTAGCAGAACAGTGCGACGTTAATATTCACTTACTCACTGATTACTCAAAATGTTATAAATGTATTTAAAGGTAAACTTTTAAATCTGATATTTATATTACTTTCCAGAGAATGTACTAAAATATTCCTTAAGGTATAAATATTTTTTGAGTTATAGCCTATTATTTAAATAATGGTCTATTGAAGAATGTGTCACATTTCTTACAATTTTCTTTACTTGACCAGCTCTAAATTTTTAAAGTTTTACAAAGCATTAAAATTTTAGTGCATTCTCTAGATAAACGCATTTAATTTGTTTTAGTTATATTTTTACTGGCATCAGTT
The DNA here is from genome assembly GCA_019973955.1 of Trichonephila inaurata madagascariensis. Classification (NCBI taxonomy): domain Eukaryota; kingdom Metazoa; phylum Arthropoda; class Arachnida; order Araneae; family Nephilidae; genus Trichonephila; species Trichonephila inaurata. Next base: position 17,658 of record BMAV01006278.1, read on the forward strand.
TATTTTACTCTTTTCTCTACTTTGAAGTTTTTCAAAATTATTTCTAAAATGTCATTTAAAATTAAAGTTTTTGTAAAATTTAGATAATATTTTAAAAATATTGTTAGTTAAATGTTAGTGTTTATTACTATTGATTCCTAGAAAGCATTTATAATGCTTTAGTTTAGTTTTTTTAAGAAAAGTACTCCAAACATGTTCGGATACCTTAAAATAAACAAAACCACAACTTGCTCAAGTGATCTAATACTGAAAAGGATAATGAAGCATATGAGAACTGAGTTCAGAATTTTTTTGTAAATCTGATTTTAAGCTAAAAAAAAACATTCAGCAACAATGAACGTCACTCAACACTAACCCACACATTAACTGCTAACTGGACCGGCAGTCGGAGGAGAAAACTTGGCTTTGCATAAGTTCCTCATACCCTCGCATGTTCATTCTCTAATCCTGGTTCATGTAGGGAAATTTTGACCAGGATCAGATTTGGCTTACATTTTTCTTTGCATTTGTTCGCTTATTTACAAACAGTTTTCTTTTGCGATAAGCTTCAGCTACTTAGATGGATAAGATTAAGGGCATTTCATCGATTGTTCAACTAGACGGCTTAGAAAATTCGAAATCCAGAAGAGAGAAGACAGCAAGAAGATACTATATCACACTTTATAGCAATACCGAGCTCAAATGGTAAACAAATAATATGAGAGGTCATGAGGTCTATTTCAACCAATGAGATTCCATCAGAGTAGCTGAAACTCTCATTAGAGTGTCCGTGTTTAAAAAGAATAGCTAGAAAATGAACATTTAAAACGGCGGTTTTTGTTTTTTCTAAGCTCCGTTCTGCATACTACTTCTCAATTAATAATGTATGAAATCGAAAAGAGATTTTTATTCAAGAATTAATACTGTAGAGAGTGTCAGTTTAAAATATTCTTTATTTTTACATAAACATGAATACCAGTAATTTTTTGTTTTCACTGTATATATATTTATCTAACTTTGTGAAGACGTACGGAAAGATTGCAATCAGCGATCAGTTGAGATTTTCTGTGGACGTGTCATCTCTACGCAGACTGTACGGTCACGCACTAGGACGGCAAACGCCTCAGAGCAGAGTTGCTTCGGCAACCCCTCCCAGCTATCGTCAAACTATAGAGCATCTGACTCCTGCAGCCCTTATCAGGGCTATTTAGACAGAGCAGACTATAACTCTTCTCTCCCCCTCGCTAATTACGGAATCGACCTGGACATGGCAAACTTACCTCGAATGGAACTGGAACAGTTATGATGCAAAGGAACTCTTCACGCCCTCCATCGCCCCCGTTTCTACATGTGAGCAGTTAAATACAACAAGCTCAACTGGAAGATGGAGACTACCCGGGAGATGCAACAGACATGCGTCGACTCACTCCGACAATGCCCGACCACTACCTGAAGAGCCCTTCTATACAAGGCACTCACCGAGCTGAAAGAGATAGAAGTAACCATGGCTTAGCGGTAAGTGATATTGACCCCCTACCCCCATTGCAACCCTGGCTGCCCTCATCATAAAAAACCCTGTAAAATCTCCTACTAAGAATTTCATAAATACCCCTAGAGGTAATAATGTAAATAACCCCGGCAAAAGGAAGGATGTCTCATCTTACGAGTACCCCCCATTAAGAAAAACCGCACGTAAAATAGTGTTAAATCACCCTGAAAATGAGGAGATTAATTTATCTCCTAATAAATACCCCTGTCACGGACGAAAACATATCAACCCAGAAAATCCGGTTCTAAAGTCAACAAAAATAATCCCCGCCCCAAATCCGAAACTCCAATACCGAGGCAAAAATCCGACCAATCAGAGAAACTGCTCAAGCCCAACTCCCCACCAGTCATGCTGTTAGTAGAGAAAATTATAAAAGCCCAAATGGCCGCAAAAACCCAAAGGGAATTCCCAAAAATAAGATCCCGACTAACGGGTGATTTCCCCCAAAAATATACTCCGATAGCTCCGAAGAAAGAAGACAAGTATTCAACTACTTAAACAATTTAAAATTTCATTCCTACACAATAAACCTAAAACCGAACGCCCAACCCAAAGTGGTAATAAAGGCTCCCACGTACCACAAATCCTGATGAAATTAAAGAGGGACTTAGAGTCACTCGGCTACACGCCTGAAAAGAGTAAATCAGCTGGTAGGTAGAAAACAAAACCCTCCCATATTTTAATAACACTCCCCCAACCTAGATAATTTCAAAAATTTTCGATCTCAAAACCTCAGCTACCTTACATCAGAGTCGAGGATACGAGAAAGGGTGAAACGCAATGTTACACCTGTAAAAACCCAATCACAGTTAAGAACTGCTACCTAAATCTGATGCCTGAAATGGGTGAAACCCACATCACCCGTTTCATTAAACAAAAGTAAACAGCCTATTGTATTAATCCAGGTCTATGGCATATGGCAAACTCAAAGCTGTCCCTCTTTTCCCCAAACCCAAAGGAGCCAAAATAAAAGTAATTCATTTTCAAATATAACAATAGTTTATAGGGCCAAAACATTACCTATGCCAAAGTTGCAAACGGAGCCTCTAACTCCAAAAGCATCCCACAAAATGGCGACACGAGGACCGGGATTTTCAATTTCATGGGCCGAAAAACAACTCCCTCTTCAAACAGATATAACAGTAACAACAATAATTTTCCAAATATTCCAAATTTCAACCATAGAAGTAACTTTAATAGCAATAATTTTAATACAAGCTACGCTGCAAATGACAATGCATTGTCTCATGCAGCTATCAAAATTATGCAACAACAATAATTTAAACAGTAATAATCAACAACTAAATCCAAATCAGATGTACGCCAAATAGGGCATCTTGCAATAACGTTAATAATAATTTTAATTCCTCACCAATTGGCCTAGTTTGTGTTCTTGGAACGCAAAACGGTTTTCTAAAAACTATTCTGAATTACGCATATTCATGAGAAGTACTCCCAGATATCTTTCTTATTCAAGAAACCCACCTGAGACCCTCCACACACTTTATTGCCAACACACACCTGCCATAGAAACGATAGGAACACAGACGGCCGGACCGCCGGTGGAACCTCTTCTAGTCAAAATTCACTAAAGCACTTGCCCTCCCCCCCCCTTCACTCCGCGCTATGGGCCACTAATATTATACAAACCCCTCCTAAGCATGACCCAATTTCCATTACAAGTGTTTATCCCCTTCATCTGACGAAAACTTGTTTACAATAGACATTGAGTACTTTATTCAAACAGCCAGTAATTGTATTCTTTTTGGTGATTTTTTAAAGCCACGCACAATGTGGGAAATTTTAACGTAATCTAACAGAGGTAGGCAACCTCTTTAACTCCAATATGCTAAACTTAAACATAGCCTTTCCCCTACTCCTACTAGATTTGGTTATAACTCTGCTAATACAATAGATATCGCTCTTTTTAAAATTTCTACTATCCCTTTTTCGATCAACTCAATCAGCGATCTCTCGTCAGATCACAACCCTGTTTTCCCCTACTTTTAAATTAACTAGCAGAAGATCCCTCTAACCCAAGAGCGATTTCCATAACTGGAATGATTTTAAACTAATTTAAACAGTAATCTCTCTCTTTGACTATCATCCAAACAATATCAATAATACCAACGACTTAGAGTGCAAAATCGCAGAGTTCACCGACGCGGTCATCGAAACTCACAGCCACGCCTCCCGACCAATAGAAAACGACCACCGAAACTTCACTCCCCATCACATAAACCAGCTCATTAAGTCAAAAACTACTTTCGTAAAGATATCATCAGACCCTTAATCCTGTTTTCAAAACACACTACAACAAAGCACAATCAGATCTCAAAAAAAAACTTAAAAATTACAATAATAACATCTGGCAAAAAGACTGGAAGCCTCAACACCGCAGACAATAGCCTTGGCGAACGCAAAAAATTTTTTTAAAAAAAAAAGGCCAAAAATTTCCCCCCTTAATTGTGCAACAGGTACGGCCATCACAGATCAACAAAAACTAATTTACTTTGCCACTAATATCAAAAATAACTTTGTTGAAAATGACCGAGATAACGATGAATATAGCCAAAATGATGAAATAATCTCCCCCCACTGTAAATAATTTTCTTCCACCCCTACCTCCTTCCTTGAACCTGCCTTCCTGATGAAATTATTCACTTTAAGCATGTTAATCCCAGAAAGGCCCCCGGTAAAGACGCCATCACTAACCGCATGTTAAAAACTTTCCAATCAAATTAATCCTTATTCTAACTATTCCATTAATAAAATTCTAAAATTTCATCACTTTCCAGACAACTGGAAGGAAGCCATTATTTTTCCAATTAGTAAACCCGGGAAAGACCCAAAATTAGCTACTAGTTACAGACCAATTTCTCTTATCAACTTTAGGTAAACTAACAGAATTATTTTCTACAAGAATGAAAACATTCATTAACGATAATAACCTTCTAAATCCCCAAACCCAAAATGGTTTTACTAACAAACTCTCTACCCTACATCCGCTATTACAACTAACTGAACGTATCTCGGAAGGTTTCCAGAAAAGGAAAACACGGGCTGTATTTCTGGATATCCAGAAAGCCTTCGACCGTGTTTGGGTTAATGGACTTACTTTTTAAACTAATATCCTATAATCTACCTCCCCCTCTGATTCACCTCATTCACTCATATCTAACCAACCGCTCCTTTAAAATTAGAGTTAACGAGTCGTTATCTAACTCTCACAATGTTCTGCAGGGTGTCCACAAAAGGGAGCTTGCTCGGTCCCCCTTTTTTTCAATCTATACATAAATGATATTCCCAATACTCGCTTACTAAAATCAACCTTTACGCCGACGACACTACCATCCACACAACATACAAAAACTTGACAACTATATCCTACGCATTAAACAAACACCTTCTCCTCTTCAAACTACTATGATAAATGGAAAATCAGCATCAACGTTGAAAAATCTACAGCCATTATTTTTCACAAAAGCACTCTTTGCCACCACCGCTCATAATGTACAACAAACAGATCCCTGTCTCAGGAAGCAAATATCTCGGAAATTATTTTCGATTCTCACCTTACCTGGAAAAATCATATCTCATACGCTCGCGATAAAATTCCGGAAAATCATGTTTAAACTCTACCCCTAATAGGCCGGAACTCATATTTAAGATATAGAAAAAAAAGTGCTTCTCTATACAGCCGTTATGCGCCCAATTATAGCTTACGCTTGTCCAATTTGGGGATATGCTGCCAATACAAACATTTAAACTTGATACCCTGCAAAATTCCTTTTTATTCAGTATGATCGTCAAAGTTACAAGATATATGCGCAATGACGACATACGCAATCTCTTAAAATTACTAGCTTTAGAACTCATATTCAGAATATTGCAATCAACTTTTTTAACGCTCTACCTGATACCAATAATTTTAATATGCAAAATTTAATTCCTTACACCCTAATGATAATACTAAAGGCCAAAAAGAAAACTTCTTGACTCTTCAACCCTCCTTAATATCTTTTCTAATGCAATAATTTTTATTGCATCTCAGTCTCTATTATTTAACTTTCATAATTTTTGAATAATATTTTTTTTCTCCTTCTTCCACTGGACAAGCGCCTCCCATGAACTGTATCTCAGCCACCAGGGCGGGCCCAAACGGAGTCACTTATCACTGTACCCAGCACCCAAATCAGAGAGCAGTCTCTAAAACCTCACCAAGTCAAATTTTCACTCAACTTTCAACCCCGATGAAATACTGAAGCCACGACTCCCGGATTCCATCGCCCAACCAATCGCCGTCATGCCACTAAGCAGAAAGGGAAAAACCCCCAAATTCGTCGCTCCCCATCATGTTTTCCCCTATAGGGAAATTGAGGACGTCTTCGGCCCCAGATCCCAAAAACCCCAAAACCCGCCCATTCAACGCCCATTAAAAACGTCCCGGAACATCTAATTTGGGGTTCCCTTTTGAACCATATGCTCATGCGTTATTATGCTGAGCATTATTTAAAAATTTATTTTTTTTCTTTCCCTTTTTTTTAAAGGGTATTTAAAAACATTTGAAGAAAAAAAAAAATGTTTATCTAAAGTTAAAACCCATAAATGATTTGCGGTTTTTTGGGCGGGGCAGTGCTCAGATCCTTTTTTTCCTATCTTAGTATTGTCGGCAATTTAAAGGTGGGATTTAAAACAGCTCTGACTTGTCAAATCGACGGGGAAACCCCAAAATTTTGTTTTCGTTATTATAATTGACTCAAAACTTTACATTTCCCCAAAACAAAACCCAAATTATTTGAAGAAATATTCCTTTTTTCCATTTTTTTTAACCCTTTTCTTATATTTTTAGTATTCAAAAATGGTTCACAAAAAAACACCTTGATTTTTCCACGCATTTTGTATTCTACTCCCAAAACCCATCTAAAATTTTTTTCCCTGTATAACGTCATCTTCCCCTTCCCACCGATCAAAACGGTAAAAAAAATCAACTTTAGAATTTAAAGTTTACTAATATTACAAAAAAGAAAAGCACGAGAAATAATGGGGGCAAATCCGAATGTTAAAAGGGGGAGGGGAACAAAAATTTTTATTTGGGAAACCCCTTCCTAAAAAAACTCAGTCAGCAAAAGAAACCCGCTAAAAACCCCCAAACCAATATGTCGTTTTGGGAAAATAAAGACTTCAATTTTTATCTAATGCCCCCCAGTTTTTTTTATCAAAAATTGTCGGGAGTGGCCCAAAGAATTTTAGCCACTGGTTGGGAATTTTTTTTTTTTGATAAATTTGCCAAATTTGGAAAAGATAGATGGAAGATACTATATTACACTTTATAGCAATACCGAGTTCAAAAAACAAATAATTTGAGGGGTTTGGGGAGGTTTTTTAAACCCAAAATGAGATTCCATCAGAGAAAGTTTAAAACCTTTTTGGGTGTTCGTTTTTAAAAAAGAATTGCTAGAAAATGAACTTTTAAAAAAACCTTTTTTGTTTTTTCTAACCCTTTTGTTCTCATACTATTTCCCAATTAATAATAAAATTAAACGAAAATAGTTTTTTATTTAGAAATTTAATTTACTCAGTGTCAAAAAATTTTCTTTTTTTTTCAAAAACAATAATACCAGAAATTTTTTTCACCCTATTTTAAATTTTTACCCTAACTTGTTGAAGCCCAGGTTTTAACGCGGTTCTCTTTTGAAACATTTTCCACGTTATCACGTTTGGTTAAATTTTTAAAATTATTTTTTTATTCGTTTTACTGTTTTTAAGTTTTTTATTTTAAAAACCCAACAAAACCAAAACGTTTTTTCCAAAAAGTTGGGAAACGGTAATTTGGTGATTTGAAAGGGGTTTTGGGTCAGGCAGTGCTCGGACCTTGTTTCTATTTTTGAGTATTGTCGGCAATTATGGGGGGTTTTAAAAAAATCTCTGACTTGTCGAGTCGACGGGGTGGGGTTCAAATTTTGTTTTCGTTTTTTAAGTACTCAAAACCCCTAACTTTTCCCACCAACATATCCCCGGGTTGAAGAATTTTCCCCTTTTCTCAAATTTTAACTTTTATTATTTTGGGTGTTCAAAAATTTGGTTCACTACAAACACATTGATTTGCCACGCTTTTTTTGCATTTTCCCAGGAACCCCTTAAATTTGAATTTTTTTTTTAAACGCCACCCTCGCATCACCTGTAAAAAATTAATTAATAAAAAACAACTTTAAGAGTATTTTTTTTGATTTTTATTGTTTTCAAATATTACAAATAAGAAAAAAAAGCACAGATTTGGCCAAAAAATCTCGTAATGTTGAAAATTTGGACAAGTTTAAAACCAAAATTTTTTTAATTTTTCCCCCCCGTATCCCCAAACTCAGTCAGCAAAGATAACCCCCAACTTGGGGTTAAAAATCAATATGGCATTGAAAATTAAGACTTCAAGTTTATTTTAAGCAATTGTTTTCTTTATAAAAAAAAGCCCGTGGGCCCAAAGTTTTTTTAAAGCTACTGGTTAGATTTTTTCTTTTTTAAATTTTATAAATGTCCCAAATGTGGTAACCAAAATTTATTTCATGTCAGGGAAGAAAAGGGTTTTTGACCCAATTTCTAGCATGCCCGGTATTTTTTTTTTTGAATTTTTGTGTTTGACCGGGGTGAAATGACCATTTTTGCGCATGCACAGTCTTTTTCCCTTTTTGGGCCCTAACGCCCTTCCCGTTCGTGGGTGTTATTGTTCCCAAAAACCATCATTGGCCCAAAATTTTGGAGCTCCGTTTAAAATTATTTTGTTATTAAAAAGTTTAAAATATTTAAAATTAAAATTTTAAAAACCCGAAAATTTATAATTCTTTAGGAAAGCTTTTTTAAGGTATAAAATTTTTGGATTTTTCCTTTTTTAAAATTTTAAAAAAAATTACAACTTTTCTTTTTTTTGAATTTTAAAATTTTTTTTAAAAAAATAAAATGAAGCATTTTTTGGAGGGGAAATGGGAATTTTTTCCAAAAAAAAAATTTTTTTTTGGTTTTTTAAAAATTTTTTAAAATTTTAAAAGGTTTTTAAAAATAAACATTTTCCGGCCAAAAGGGGCCCGTTTTAACCTTTCAAAACAACCCCCAAACAAAAAAAATTTAAAATTAAAAATGGCTTTTTTAACTGGAAAAAAAACCGGCCGGTCCCAAAAAAACTTTTGGGTTTTGGGGGGATAGGGTTTTTACTCTCCTTTACCCTTCGACTGGTTATTCTTTTCCCCGGTTCCCTGTAGGGAAATTTTGACCAGGCTCAGATTTGGCTTACATTTTTTTTTGCATTTTTTTCGCTTATTTACAAACAGTTTTCTTTTTTCATAGGCTTCCTTTTCTTAGATGGATAAATTGAGGCATTTCCCTTTTATTGTTAACTGGGTTTTGGGTTAGAAAACCGAAATCCAAAAGAGAAAACAGCAAAAAATATATATCACCTTTATAAATTTCCGGGGCCCAAAAAGGTAAACAAAAATAAAATGAGATACGAGGGGCTATTTCAACCAATAAACCCCCTCAGGTAGCTAAACTCTCATTAGAGGTCCCTGTTTAAAAAGAATTGCTGAAAATGAATAAAAAAGGCGGTTTTTTTTTTTTAAGCTCCGTTCTCAAAACAATTTTCAATTAATAATGAATGAAATCGAAAAAAGATTTTTTTCAAGAAATTTTAAAACTGGAAAAGGGGGTGTCGTTAGAATATTTTTTATTTTTTCATAAACATGAATACCAGTAATTTTTTTGGGTTTCCCCTGTTTTTATATATTTATCTAACGGTGAAGACTTAGGGGAAAGACCGGTTCGCGAAAAAATGATTTTTTTTGGGAAAACCCCGATTGATTTAGTTTCCCCGTTTGGATTAATTTATTTTTACAGCGGTTTGGGCTTTCCCCCTGATAAGCGAAAATTGCTGCCCGCGAAAAGCCCGGAATACAGTCACGGTATTCAGCCCTTCGCAAGTCACTTTCGATGAAAGCCTAACAAGTTCACCTACTCACGGGAAATTTCCTTTCCGAAATCTACCGGATGAGCAACCCCAAACCATGGTTTTGAAAAAAGGGGGGGAAATGGTAAGTGAGCTTAAAAAACCCCCCCCATGCACTAGAACTGAGAATGAGCATAAAATTCCCACTACCTTGGTAGTTGGGAAAAAATTTAAATTTAATGATCCCATTTATTGAAAAAAAACCCAGTGTAAAGTTAAAAAGAAAAAGTTATGTAAAAGCGCAAAAATAAAAGCAAGGAATCCACGGAAGAGTTTATCTTTCCTAAAAAGACAGCCAGGCCCGTTTCCCCGCACTAACCAGGATCCCATAGAAACGAGAAAATAATTTCTGGACTTAGAACAGGATGTTAAACATCCACCCCGACTAACAATAATGTAACTTCTGATGAAGTTACTCCTCGATTAAACTTCCCCACCTGTCATGCTTAAAATCAAAAGAATTTCCGCGATCAAAAAAAATTAATTTTCAAAAAAATTCCCAAAATTTCCCCAATAAAAAACTGACGGTGATGTAATTAAAATTTTCACAATGATTTTGAAGAATATCGAACCTGATCCACTTCTTGAAAGCGGATAAAGAATTCGAATTCTATGTATTAACCGTAAACCTGACAAACCGATAAAAGCTGTAATAAAGGGTCTCCGAGTTTCTCTAAAATCGAAGATATCACAAACGATTTAGTAGAAGAAGGTTTTGTAATTGAAAGCTGTACGCAGCTTTCTCAAAAGAACAAAAACCCCTTCCATATTTTTCTAATACTTCCCCCGAGAAACGCCAATAACAGCAAAATATTTGAATTAACACAATGAGGTTACTTACAAGTGAAAGTTGATGGTTACCTCAAGTGGGGAATAACCCCAATGTTTCAACTGAAATAACTTTTCATACTGCCGCGAACTGCCACATGCAACCAGATGTTTAAAAGGGCGGTAAAGCGCACGCTACGAGAAACTGCCACAAAGAAAGAAAAGGAAAACCCCTTTTGTATTAACTGCGAGGGCTACGGTCATTCGGCATGTTATACAAAATGTCCCAAATTCCCACAACCAAAGAAAGGTGCCCCTTCGTTGATCCAATGAAAAGAAAAATTTCGCCAGTAAATGGATTAAAGAAGGAATTTCTTTCTAACATTGTTAGTGGAGAAACCCCAGTCAAACCCTACTAAAAATTTGAAAATAAAAATGATAACAGAAGAAGATTCCCCGTGGTTTCCCTTTTAGCCAAGAAAATGATACCTCTGACTTAATACAAGTTCTGGAACTTTTAATGTCATTTCAAACCTAGTAAAGAAAAATCCTAAAATTCTCGACTTCTCTAAATTTAAAATGCAAATTCGACGAAGAAAAACCCGCCTACTAGCAGAAGCTCTCATGGATAAGTTTAATCTCATATTTTTTTTAACCTTTAAATTCCCTCCTATTATTTTCTTTTATAATTGGTTGTCTTTAAAATAATAAATTAAAAAATTAGAATAATTCTTCGAAGTCAAAGCTAGTGCAGTTTAAAAGCTCATTTCCCAACCTCCAATCAAAGCCCACCTCCACAGCACATCTCTCATTGGTTCTCCCACTCCTGAAGTCAGCCCTCCTCTCCCAACCAAAGCTGCAACACCATGAACATTGAAAACCAGATAAAGGGGTTTAAGATGCTGACCAGTCTAGGTACCTCTTCACAAAATCATCCGTCAATCATCCGTCAAGACTTACGGAACATCTAATTGTGATCTTCCCTTTAAACCATATGCTCATGTGTTATTATGTTCAGCATAAATATATTTAAAATTATATCTTTTTCGCTTTCGTTGTTTTTAAGTATTTCAATCTTTTCAAAGCTAAAAAAAAATTAAGTGTTTATCTATGAAGTTAGAAACGAAGAATTTAGTGATTTGCAAGGTTATTTGGTAAGGGAGTGCTCACAGATCCTTGTTTCTATCTTGTCTGCAATTATGGTAGGAACTAAAACAGTTCTGACGTCAAATCGACTGGGGAAAGGTTCAAATTTTGTTTTCGTTACTTTATAACAACTCAAAACTTCGAGACATTTCACCAACATATCCCTTGCCTTTGAAGAATATTCCTTTTCTCAATTATTTTAACTTTTATTATTTTAGTATTCGCGAAAATGGTTCACAACAAACACCTTGATTTGTCCACGCATTTTTGTATTCTACTACGAACCATCTCAAATTCAATATTTCTTCTGTATAACGTCATCTGTCGCATCACTTGATCAAAATTAATTAATAACAAATCAATTTTAAGAGTATTTTGATTGATTTTTGATTGTTTACTAATATTACAATAAGAAAAAAAGCACGAGAGCTATTGGCGACAAATCTCGTAATGTTGAAAGATGGACAAAAACAAAGACAATTTTTAAGTTGGCACCCCGTTCTCCAAACTCAGTCAGCAAAAGATAACCGCTAACTCATGTTCAAATCAATATGTCGTATTGAAAATAAAGACTTTAAGTTTATCTAGCTATTAACTAGTTTTCTTTATCAGTAATTGTCTGAGTGGACCTCAGACTCAGCCAAATTGATAAATGTGCCAAATGTGGTAACCTAGTTGATTTCATATCAGTGAAAAAGAAACTGGATCGATTCAATTTCTAACATGCGCAGTACGCGTTTCTTTAATTTGAATATTTGTCTTTGACCAATGAAATGACCTTTTTTTCGCATGCACATTCTGTTTCTTTAATGTAAATAGTTGCTGTTGATCATAACACCTTCAGTTCGTGGAGTGTTCATAGCTCGTTTCTTGGCTTCGTTCTTGTTATCTCAATTCGTTTTTGAGGGTAAATTTTATTTTTCCTTATGTTAAACAATAGGACTCAAATTCGCGGAATATTTTTTCAAATAAAAATGTAATCAAACATTTATACTATATTCTGGCTTCACTATCCTGTAGAGAATTATTTAATTTATAATACTACTCCTTTTTATACCAGTTGATGCCTTTTTTTATTATAAAATGTGTTTCGCATTTTTTCTCCTACACCGTATTGTTTAATGAGCTATCCATTTACATGTTTAAATGAAAAACTATTTATTTATGAAATATTTTGAAATTTTAAAAACACTCTATTATAAACAAGTGCATCAGTTAGAATGTCACAAATTTTTATAAAAATAGAACCATTTTTTCTGTCCGAAAATTTGCTCCGAGTTAAGTTCACACTGTCTTACATATGCCGGAAACAGCCTCAAATTCTTACAGATACTCACGATCTTCCACCAATGATATTAGTATTGCTACAATTGTAAATGAGTGCGTGTTGAAGTGTGCTGAATATTCGGAACGGTTTTTTTCTGTGTGGCCTTTCTTCGTAAAGAAAGCTGTTTTAGAAAGGTGTATGAAGGAGGGTTTCAATAGACTATCGTATCCATACATGATATTCTGGAAAAGCATGGATTTGAGAGAAAAAAATGGTTAAAAATGAGCTTCTTTTTAACGATTTCACTTCCACCATATTGAATTTCACGCTCTTGCATTACGTGTTATGGAAGGGTTCCTAGTCTAAAGCACGTGCAAAAATGTGCCAAATTGACGATTTTTTAAAATCTCGCCAACCATGGGTCGATTTTGCAATTTCAACATTTGTCATTCTCACTGGCGTAGCTAGCCCTGAGGGGCCCTGTATCAAAATTTATTCTGGGTCCCTTTGAAATATGGGAACCCTATTAGTGGGACTGTAGTTACACATGTTGGGGCCCCTTTAGTTTGGACAAGAAAAAAAGCTAGCTTAAAACAAGATATGCTAGTCATTGTACCTCCAGTCGCGGTTCTGCACCATTATTTGCAAAGAAACCAATATTTCTTACTACTAATTGTATGCATCGCGGAGAAAAGTTAACATAAATAAAAATAATAATTCTAAAATCTTTTATAAACAATATGTAGAGAAATCACCATCGGAAGTAGAAGATAATTATTTTTCTTTACACGACCACAGTTAAGAAAGTACAAGAAATTTGCAAAAACCCATCTAAGTACTGGTAAGCGTTATGGGAGAAACCAACTTCATACAAAAATCTTGGTTCCGGCTTTATAAAGAGAAAAACTGCTTTTCTGGGTGTAACATTTTATTCATTTTTTAATATATGCACACAAAACATTTATTAAAAAACTGAATTAAAATTCGATGTAATATATAAACGAAATAGATTGCAATTTCAAATCAAAATAAAAAAAAGGTACTTAATGCTATGCTCACAAATATAGTCCTTATCATCGCTTATTATAGTTCTCCGAGCAATATTAATGGCCGTGGTAGCCGAGTAGAGTCAAGGTATAAAAAGGTATCGGATTGTGGTTGACCTTGTCACGAGTTCGAGCCCAGTACCACTGAAGACCCGCCGTGTAGGGCAGCGATACACGTTAAACCTGTAAAGAGCTGAAACGTCCTCCCGTTGGTGTGGTGTGTTAGTTAGGAGAGGTGGTGCCAGTTCAGATGTCGTCCTCGTAACTTTACTATGGTTCAAAATAACTTGTCCGTCGCCAAAAGCCCTCGTGTAGCTGAACAGTGCGACGTTAATACTCACTCACTCGAGTCTTTTCTCGCATAGTTGATCTCCTCTCTGATTAATTTTTCTGATGTGTGCTAGCTTTTTTATTCCCGGTTAGTTTGCGTTTTTTTACCAGAACAATAGGGGGGTGCTAATGTATTCTATGCTAGTGGAGAGGCAACCGATGGTGATAGACCAATTTTCATTAAAAAAAACAACACATTTTAAAGTTCATTTCATTTTTTTCTGAATCATGTGGCGT
>BMAV01006279.1:0-10569 GCA_019973955.1 Trichonephila inaurata madagascariensis
CCAAGGTTTCCTTTTGGGGAGGGCAGCCCTCCTTTTATAGGTTCTGTCCTTCCTCGAAAATTCCTCCTTTTCAATATTTTAAAACTGATCTGTAAATCTCTATTCAGAGATGAATCAAACATTTTTCCCAAAATGTCGAAGGAATGGTCTGAAACAAATATCACGTAAAATAACAATTTCCAATGGTTTTTGCTTTGTCCAAGTGAATGGGCAGATATGGAAAATTACGTTGAGTTTTATCAAAAAAACCTGATATTTAAATCATGACAATTGTCTGTTTGAAGTAGAATAAAGACGAATGCATGTTTAATTTCTAAAAATTGAACAATAGGAAAATCAACTTTGTAAATTGGTAAATGATGGGTAAAATTTTTTAAAACCTTTAAAAAAAATGAACACTTCCATAAAAAAATGTATTTTTTTTGGGGAAAGTTGTGCTGCCCCGAAAAAAGCGTAGTTGAAAGATTTTTTTCAGTCGGAAAATTTTTGTAAAAGTGACTGTGAAAAATTTAAAAATTGAATGTTAATATTTTAGCTGGGCTTACCGTAAGTGGGAAAATTTTTTTTCCCCGAATCTTTCCCCCTATATTAAAAAATGATATGTTGACAAACAAAACAAAAACTTTTAATGGAAAATACTTTTTAAGAAATAAAAAGAGAATGAGCAGAGCGTTTTTTTTTTGGTTTAAAATTTTCTTTATTCGTTGTTTTTTTTCTTAAATTTTTCCCCTTTTTTTTTTTTTTAAAAAATTTGGGCCCCTTTTATTAGAAAGGGGCCCAAACCTTACAATGAAAAGGGGAAAAAATTTAAATAAACCTTTTTAATTTTGGAAATATTTAATAATGCAAAAAAAATATCCCAAATTATCAATCTTTTATTATCTTTTAAAACGGTATTTTCCCAAAAATTTTTTTTTTGTTTTTTTCAATATAATTTTCGTTTATCGAAATTTCGACAAAAATATTTTTCTTTTTTTACGGCTAAATGAATGATAAACATTAAATCTTGTTTTCCCCGCCCCAAAAATCCCCCGTGAAAAACCTCTCAACCTGCCCCCAAAAAACAACGAAAATTTAAAAAGAATAAAAAAAATTTTTATATGAAATGTTTGATTTTGAAATAGAAAATATATCGGCCCTTTTTTTATCAATTTTCCCTTTATCTGTTTTCACCATTGTTCTAATTTCCAAATTTTAAAAAACGCATTCATTTTGATTTCTTTTCGAAAATTATGGTATAAATACATTAATATTTTGGATAACCTGTACCGACATTGCTTTAAATTGGCAACATTCTTAAAAAGATTAGCAGATTTTTTTAAACTATTGAAAAGGGGCGCTTTTCGAAGAAGGAAAAACTTAAAAAAGGACGAGGTCACCTTATTATTGGGAATATTTTACGGTCTCGACGTCAGTGATTCGGGATTTATTCAACTCATTCTGGAGGATGCAAAGTCATTTTAATTTGAACCACAGAATTTAGGGGGTTTGGCATCTTTTTTTTAAAATTTAATAACGGGCCAGAACATCACAATAGTTGCGAAAAAAACCCAGGCAAAGAACATGTTTAAATATTCAAAAAACGGAAAAAAAATTTTTGGTTACTTAAATTATAAAACGCACTTAAGAAAACCCTTTTTTTTCCCCAGAGATTTAAATTTTATATTTCTACAGAGCAGAGTTATCGTTTTTCAAAGCGAAGTGTCTTATGGAGCTTAATTTTTGTACCAAATTTAAAAGTTCCCAAAATTTCAAATATAAATCTATAAATTGGGGATACCCAAAAGATAATACTAATTTGGAAAAATTATTACATAAAAAGTGTCGAAAGGGGGCAGAGGGGGAAAGTTCTCGAGGGTATCTACTACTTTTACGGAGATACTTGGGAAGACTGAAGAGGCAAAAAATGTCGGGATGCGCAAGGATCAATCTCAAAACAACGGAATCTCCCCATCCCCGCACAATGCCACATTCTTACATTCGAGTTTCGGGTTTTTAAACCGACGAAAACAACTTCACTTACACGAGGCCTAAAGGTCTAAGTTTGAACATGGGTCTTTAAAGGTTGAAAGGGGTTTTTTTCCACAAGCAAAATTTTCCCATTTTTTTTATTTTGGGGCCCTCTTGGGGAAAAGGGGTTTTTTTTCCCTTCCCTTTTGGGATTTTTATTTTTTTCCCAAATTTTCAAAAGTTATATATTCAGTTTTTAGATGTTGAGGAAAAACCCAAAACACAAAACTTGGAAAAATTAAAAAAAACCAACTTCAAAGGCCCAGAAACAAGACTGGGAAAAAATTATATCTGAAATCAATATATTATAAAAGTAGTCAAGGTCCTCTCAGATTCCAAAATCAACCCACAGATATTACATGCAGAAAAAAAGAATAAAACCGTCATGAAACAAAAGGGTATTCTTTTCCCCGTAAGGGAAAAAATAAGATTTTCTACGTCAGACCCAGTATGTAACACAAATACTATCTTTTAAAAAAAATTTTAAAACTGTGGTTAAAACTAATATTTTTTTGGGAGGAATCACATCGTTCCTGTTTTTGATACCACTTGATATATCTCGGGATGAATTAAAAAGAACTACAAAAAACCAATTTTTAGAAATAATAGAAATGAAAATTTATTAAAAAGGGACTGGGCAACAATTCCCCCCAATTTTAACCCAAAAACTCGGGCCCTTTTACCGGAAACTATAAAACTGTGGTTCTTTCACAAATCAAAATTTCATAGAAAAACCCCGACCTGTCCCTGTTTCAGTTTCCTGCATTCACCAGATTTTCCCAAAAAAAACAATATGTCTAACGGGGTTTTCCATCCAGGACAATTTCTAATAACTCGAGATATAAATTGAAAAAGGGATCCCTCTCAGAAAACTGCTCGAATATATAAAAAAAAAAAAAAGATTTGGAATTGAAATGTGAACAACCAAAATTGGGGGCGCGAAAAGATTTCGGGACAATAAAAACACCCTATTCTGCAAACCCAGAATACGTTATTTAAAATATGCAAGACCATCTAAAAAAAACTAAAAAACATGCTGACATCTTTCAAACAATTTTAGAAAAACAAACCTCATTAATTTAAAAGCTTTTCAAAAACAATGGAATCGGTTCTTTCCCCCCCTTTAGCAAGATTTTTGAAATGGGAAAATAAACCCCCCCTTACAAAAAAAACTCTAGGTAACAAACCCCAATCCATAAAACACGTGCATCTAGTGAAAGTGATGCATCCAAAAACATAGACGGAAATTATGGAATTATAGGGTTTGTAAATACTCCTTTTTCAAGTTTGGGGGGCTTTTTTCTTCATTTTTTTTTTCTTTCCTAAAAAGGGAGGATATTTTTTTAGTTAAATTTTTTTCTTTTTTTATGAATAAATTCAATGGTTGTAGAGGCCCAAAAAAAACCCATATGGTTAAATATTCCCCCCCTTTTCTAAGCAGATATCGGGTTTTCAAAAAACCCTTTTTTATCAATTCACGATAATATTTTTCCCCAAATAAAAAAATTTTTTAAAAAAGCAGAAAGACAGATCAGGTGGTTTTGAAATTGTTCCCAAATATTTCTGCAAACGATTCCCTATAAGTTTCAACAAAAAAAAGTTTAGAAGTCCTCGTTAAAAATGATGTTCGAAATATTTCAATATTGTAAATATTTACGCCACGGGATTTAATATTTTATTGATTAAATCTTTTTTTTGGATCCCCAACCCCAATATTATTTTTTTTGGGGATTTTAACCTTCATCACCCCATGTGGGGATCGAATCACATCTCAAATATATAATGAATTTGTTGAATGGGTTACTGATTCTAAATTTTTTCTTCAATACGACTGTTCCCCCCATAGAAATTCAGCAGGTACAGCATCATTAATAGATCTCCAGTTTGTTCTTCAAGCATGTCTGGGTACTGCAATAGTTATGTTTTAGATAGCTCTTTTTTAAAGTGATCATAGTCAAATTTTTACAGAGCTTTTTCTTCAATTCAAATAAACGTTTTTAAAAATAAACTGGCAAGCTGTTATGAACGAAACGCATTTTATTTTTTAAAAAATCGAAGTTTATTCTGAGAATCTTTCGATAAGATATACAATTTTTAATAATATTGGGGAAAATTAAAATTTCGAATAGATCCTTCCCACCAGGTGGAATAGCGTTATAAAATTTTATAAACTTAAAAAAAATTTAGGAAAGAGCTTTAGAGATTTCCCCGAATTATGGATCAGATTAAAAAAAATATCGACAAACTTAGATTCCACATTAAAAAGCCCAAAAAAGTACTGGGGGCAAAATATAAAAATATTTTAATCCCCAAAATGTTTTAATATTTGAAAAATTTTCCACATTACTGCACCGTCAAAAAAATTAATATTCTTCAAAAAATAATAGGTTTATCCTAAACCTCAATTACAAGCAAAATGCTTGCAGATCATTTTCATCTAAAAAATATATGAAACCCCTTTTTGGATTTTCTCAACGATAAAAAAAACCCTTAATAAACCATTTCATATTTTTTAATTTCATAATGCAATAAAAATTCAAAAACCAAATCCTGGAGCATCTATTTCGGCAACTTTCTTTAAAATCTTGTCAATATCAACTAATGTAATTTTAAGATATTTTCAAAATTTTTTGATAATGCAATTGTTCCAGCCCTGGAAGCATGCAATCATTCTGATTCCAAAAAATGCAAAGATAAAACAAATGTTTCCCAAGAAAAAGCTCATTCGATTTTCAAAACCTTTGAGAGAATTCTTAATCGGTTTCTTACTATTTAACTAAAAAAAAAACTTCATCCCCCAAAATTATGGTTTCGTTCCTTTTAAAGATAGCAAAATTACTTATTTTTACATAAGGCAATAATGAATGCAAAAAACAAAAAAATTTTTTGGTTTAGACATTAAAAAATGCATACGATTCTTTTTCGTGGATGGTCTTATTTATAAATGTTTCAAATTGGTATAGCAGGAAATATGCAAATTGGTATAAAATTTTTCACATCTCGAATTTCAATTAAAATGGAGGGGGTTTTTTTTCTTCCAAAAAATTTTTTCCGCAGGGTCTAGCTCAAGGTAGTGTCCCATCCCCCCATTTTATATACTATTTATAGAACGACATTTTGATTTAGAGTCGGAAGTTGAATGTTGGTTACCCGGGTGACTTTTATATTTTTCGCTCATAAAATCCTTTGATGTTTTTGCAAAAAAAACAGAATACCTGGGGAAAAATTTAGTGGTGTAAATATTGGAAACGAATTTAAACCCAGAGAAATGTACAATAGGATTTATCAAACAAAAGAAAAATACTCTTCCCAATATTCTGTTAGCTGGATTTAATCTACAATGGCAAACTTCTATTAAATACTTAGGAGGTTTTTTTTAAACCTTCAAAATTTTTTTATTAAAATAACAAGTAGTAAAGCCGAAAGGATCAAGACGAAGGGTATGGATATAAACATTATGGAGAGATCAAAATCTCATTAATTTGTTAAAAAGCATATGCAGTGTTTTTACTTTTGTCATTTTAAATAAATGGTCTGAAAATCAATTTAAAAACCCTTTTAATGTTATTCAAACCAAAAACCCCCCCGAATTGCCTTGGGTTTTTCCCCCAATGGACCCCAAATATTGTGCTCCCAAAGTTAGCTGGTAAGAAGTTTTGTCAAATAAAATTAGAAGATTGGCAAACAAGTTTTTTTTTATAAATTTAATAGAGATTTTTCTCCCCCTTTATTCAATAACCCCGAACAATGAATCTTAATGTTTTGGAAGAAGATAAAAAATATCATTGTGCACTTCATGATTTAAATGTTGACGATGATCAAAAATTTCAATTCCCAGATTAATCACCTTTTGACCTTCCATGCAAAATTTATATCAATAGTTTTAAATTTCAGATAAAACCACCATTCCTGCAAAGCGTTCTATTTGATGAAACGACGAACATAAATTTCAAAAGTTTTTTTTTTATATGCTTCGAAAAATCACCAAATTAATAGCAGGTATATCAAAAAATCTTCATTTGCACAGAATCAATCTTTCAACTCTGTTTTTTCGCAAACTTTTGGGTTTTGTCAAACTTTGGGTGATCTGTGGATTTTGTAAACTTTTTTGTCGGATAGTCTTTTTCTGTCCTTTCTGTTAAAATTTCTCGATCAAATCCCCAAAGGTTTTAGACTCGAGTAAAAAAACATGCTATCTAACTACTTTAAACAATTAACGCTTTATTCCGGGGCATTCAAAAAATTTTTAAGACAGGGGTAATCTCGCAAGATCGGTCACGGAGTCAATGTTTAAATTTACTGGGTTGCCTCAGAAAAACATTCATAAAATATATATCGAAATAAATTCAAAAATAAATGAAAAAAACCAAGCAAATTTTTTTGAAAAATTGGGAAATATTCCGACCATTGATTTTATTTCAAAAATGGACAGAGAATCGAAGAAGAAATTTTAAACCTAATCTTTTATAAAATGTTTCCTCCCGGCCTTCTACATAAATTTAACACGGATAATGCAACGTGTCCCATGTAATTTTATTTAAAGTTTGGACCACATCATACAAATGAAAATATACTAGACATCAAACAACCTCTGGTCTATTCTTCTATTGATCCACATTCCACTATCCCTTTAGAGATGTTTGGAAAAAAGCTGAATAAAAATCAACTTTCAGAATCTTTTTTAAAAGGGAAAAAATATTTTGTATTTACTAATCTATTAAGCCTTTTCATACTTTTTTAGGGATCAAGCCTGTGGTTATATCCCCCTTTAACCTTTTAATCAATCAATCAATCAATCAAAAGTCTGCACTTTTTTTTAATAAATATTTGTGACCTAAGTATGATTCAGATAAATATTCAATAGCAAAGAAACACAGTTATTTTGTTTTTTTGAAAGAGAAAATTGTGCAAAAAAATTCGGAAATAATACAGGGACAGGGAAAAAATAATAAATATATAATTTGGAAAACGAATTGTTTCTGCGGCTATTTAAGAGAACACAAGGAAATAATACGCTTTCATTATCATTCTATCAGTTCCAAAATAAAAATTAAAAAATTCCTTAAGAGCAATTTTAAAAACACAACTCAGTATTCACATACACGGAATATTCCAGACTTCATTACATTAAAGGGTTTAGCGGAATGGAACATTTGAATTTTCACATACGCAGCAGTTTTTATAAAATGATTCAAAAGTATTTTTATTTTAGTACTAATAGGATTTTTACCTGTTAAAGAAGCATACCTTTTTTTTTTGTTGATGATTTACCTTTATTAATATGATTTTATTATGAAATTTTTATTATTCCATAACACTGTGGGTTTTTTTGGTGATTGCATTAAGAAATATACGTAAGAAAAAGAAAAGGGCCGTGACTTGACCGTCGGTCGAAAAGAAAAACATAGAACAATGCTGTTTAAGAATATTGCCCTTAGAAGATACCATTCAACATGAAAACTGTTTGTGGTCTGGATAAATTCAATAACAATAAACAGAGTATCAAGAAATCGCTGACATCAGTTATTGCTCGACCTTATTTCTTCAACACACACAAATCGAAGAAAAATATTTCATTGTAATACGTTTCATTTATTTATTGTTATCTGCTTTTTATGTGATCACAGAAAATATATAATGAGAGAAAGAACTGTGGTCATAGCAACCCAATCAAACGGGAATTTTAAATAAATCCAAAAAACTCTAGTAATATTAAATGACCTTAATAAAATTTGGCTTAAATATATAGGTATATTTAATTCTAACTGCTTCATATCCAGTTATGAGTGTTTTTCAAACTAACTTGTAGATAAACTGTTCATAACTTTTTAGGAGAATCATTTTATAAATCACTTTCTATCTATTCCAGCACATTTCACTTGATATAATTCAGTACACAAGATATCAATCCGAAATGTTAAAATAACCTTTTCAATATTCATATGTTTTATCAAACAGAGCGTATTGAATGAATATTTAACAGGTCAGCAAAACAGTAGGAATGACTTTTGTGTTTACAATGTCAAAAGATTAATTTGATTTGAAACGTTCGTTGGAAATTTACGGCCAATAGGACAGGAAAAACATTAATTATATTCAGGATCTCAAACAAAATATCAGATGTTTCAGATCGAATTGTGTTGTATTACGTAATACATTAGAAAGTAAAAAGTAATCAACTCTATAAGCGAGAGATATTTTAATAAACGAGAACTTCCAAAATCAGTAGAAGCCAAGTGACAACATTCTGGGATTTCAACATACGACATTGTTTGATAATGCAATTGCGGTCAAGTTCTGAATTAATTTTTCAATTTATAAGACCAAATAAAGATTTTTAAATTAAAAACAATAGCCAAGATTACTTTTCACAAACCGATTGGTTAATTCGAAGTCATGTTTTTATTCGACCATTCAGCATTGAAAAATAAACTTTATAATAACCTTTAAGGAAATGATGGTATTACTAATGTATGTGAAAATATTAAATAATATTTATGACGAAACTTGATATCTTTCACTAAAGATTTGGAAATGAAAAAACAATGAAATAGCTTTCTCAACGGCAAAAAAATTTGCAAAACCAAAAACTTTTTCAGGTGTAACACATATTATGTTATTTGCTTTGATTCTTTTTATTAACGCTCCAATTTTAGATACATTACAGCTATCCCGTATCTGTCATTAGGTTTATTATCAAAGAAAACATTTGTGTGTTTTTTTATTATTTTACGTTCGTCCAAATACTTAGTGCGAGGTGTCATCTGGCACAGTAATTCATGTTGTAAGAAATTAAAAACTATTTCTTGTCGTCCAACTTTATTTTTTGCTCTTGATTTGCAAAACAAGAAGGAAATGTAATTTTTTTAGAAAATTCTAAAAATGAAAGCTATGGAAAAAAGTCTACAATCACATTTTCTTTGATGGCAGATTTCTAAATATTGGTACCCTTTTTACCCCTACCCCCTTATAGAATGAGCTAATGACCCACGAATTAACATTAAAAAAATAATGCACAAAACCTGACCCACTTCTCAAAACAGCTCGCTACTTCTGGTTATAGAAGATGAAACGTACACCATGTTTTACAGCACAGACAAACCTTAAGACGTGTCTGTGTTTGTGTGTGTTAAACCAAACTAACAACTCTTTTATTTCTCAATTAATTGTGTTTTATATTCAGTTTATTGATTTTGCCTTGATGTAAAAACATCGGAATAACCTAGCCGTCAAGCCTGTACGTTTTTTTACCATATCTCCGTTATTTTCATTTGAGTAGCAAGATTATTTTATAAGTTTTGAAATAAGTTATCACAATTACACTATGAGAATGTTACGGTGATTGAAAAAATGAAATTGTTCTGTATCAATGTGACCAGATGTCCCGCTTTTAGCGAGACATGAGTTTTATACTATTCTTGTTAATTTTATAACTTTTAACTGTAATAAACAAAACAAAACTAAGTGGCGCAACATCCCAAGAGGTCCAAGCCTACAGTGCGCATCTCAGTTTTCGTAACCTTGGGCACTGAGTTGCACCAGCAGATGTTCGGGTCTGGTGGTCAGTCTGACGCGAAGCCTCCAGTGTTCAGTTTCCAAGCAAGCTTGGTACTCATTTAGCGACACTCGAAGGGATGAAGTTTAACCTCAAGAAAAAAAAATTTGATAACTGATTATCGAGAAGTGCTAATCAAAAGCTTGCTATATTGATCAGTTTTAAGATTCGACCACCATTGTTTGGATTTATTGTAAAATGGCATTTTTGTTGTTTTTTTAATTGGCAACGCTTTCAGAGGACATTACAATGATATTGAATATTTTCACTGGGTTGCATTAAAACAAGAACTTAACTGGGATGATGTGCAAAAGTCATTCGATCCTATTACTCAAAATTTCCCCATCGTAATGTTCCCGAAAATGATTTCGATTCGAGTCTATGACTTATTTAATTTTTTTTTCTTCATTTTTTTGTGTAAACTCAGCCTTCTTTATTCCTCTCTACTTTAGCCTCCTCGTCATCGTACACGTAAAAATAAATTTTGCATTTAGGTCAGCGTTACATTCCTATACATCCATTTCAATTACGATGCAATAAAATTTGGGAATAGTTATTATCCATTATGCGATATTGTACTGAATGCAGTTATTTTAAAATCAATTGCTGTGCTGAGAATTATAAAAAATTAGGCAACTGAACGACTTTCTTCTGATTTTCTTTTAGTGGCATAAAATGATAATGAAGATATGTTTTCTGATATTTTTTTCCCACTTAAAACAATGTAAGTTCTTGCATGAAGTGTATTTTTAAAATACTTATTGCATGTGTAATGTGCAAGTGAATAATGTAACAAGTTCGTTATTCGATAATTCTTATAGCAAAACAAATAAAATTCTTTTGCAAAGGTACAACTCGAAAGTTTTCGCTTTCTTTTTAAATTTTCGGACAGTTGAAATTTTAAATAATTTTAATTTTTGTTAATGCATGTTTTCCACATAAATTTTTAAATGTTCAATAAATCATTTGGTCAAGGTAAGAAAAAAAAATTTTTATTTAAAATT
>BMAV01006280.1:0-11193 GCA_019973955.1 Trichonephila inaurata madagascariensis
TTTGCCTTTTTAAATATTTGTTTTTTTCTATTTTGGAATCCACATCAAACAAGGGGCAACTATCATTTATCAGGAAATGCTTTTCATGACGATGTTGTGTCCGATTTAACCTTTCACTCTTGACATGCATCGAACATCATCTTTCATCCAATCAACTACGATCGACAGATGCATGTCTAAAGCAGAACTACATGCTGAGATTGGAAGCAATTCCTTATTTCTATCGAAGATGTATTTATTATTTTATTATTATTATTTTATAACAGAGCATATATTGCATACGAAAAAAAAATACCAGTAATATATTATTGTTCTTAATTAATATTTGCAATATAATAATAAATCATTTAAGTAAATAGACAACTGACTTTTTTTTCATTAAAGTATATACCGTTTCCTTTTTTCTGGTTAAAACAATGCAAAACACTAATCAACAACTTTTGTAATTAAAATGCTTTTTTTTCGATCCTATATTTTTTTTAAAAAAAACAGCTTCATATAATATTAACTATTTAATTTCTCATTATTTGAAATTAAGAGTTTTTACATGGAGACTAAAAGCAAACTTCTAAGCGCTATATTGTTACATCACATTTGTGCCAAAATAATGTCTATGATCACTCACAAGTTACTGCAGCTTGTATTAATTATACAATGAGAACTTTAAATTGAAAATACACGCACGCTTTCAAGGCACCGGCACAGGTTCTACATCCTGAAAGTAATCTATTTTGGAATCCTGAAAAGGGAGAACTGTAACTAGTTGTATGAGCTCCAAATTGTTTTACATAGCATTTTCTCAACTATGCCTAATGCCTTAGTATAATAACTAGGTTTCAACCTCAGATACAGAAAATTATAACTATTTTAATTAAATTTTATAATATTTACTGCTAATCTGAGTCATCAAAGGAAATCTATTTCCTGCAGGGCCACTTTGCGATCGGTTAATAGGATCCGAGATATCTAAATACTTATCGAGCAATTTCTTAGTAGGAATATTAAACTAAAATTAGCTTTTAAACAAAAAAAATGTTTAAATAATACATCAAAAGGAAAGGTAATTTGGGGGAAGATGCCCAAAGTTTGTTAATGATACTTTAAAGGGGGTTCCTTTAAAAACCCGGTTTTTTTCGAATTTTCGAAAAATTTTGTTGTTCCTCATTTTTTTTGAAAAATTTTGACACCAACCACGTGATAGTACTAAAAAAAATTCGAGAGTTATTAAAAAAATTCCAAACAGCCCCCTTTTTAATAACAGTATTTAAATGGACACATGTCACGCCCACTTTTTTCCCTTTTTTCCAATACTTTTTCTTTTTTTTCTTTTTTAAAAAAGCCCTTAAATTTTAAAAAAACCCCTTTTGGGTGAATGAGAAGGAATTTTGAAACCTCAACAAAATTCTTTTTTTAATTTTAATTCTTTTTTTGGTAATGTTAGCACGGTTTGAAATCGCCAAAAAAGGGTTTTTATCTCAAATTTGAAATGGAAAATATACATATGGGCCCCTTCAGGAAAACGTCCTAAAAAAAAAAAAGTTTTTAGGGGGGAACCAATTATGAAAGGTATGTCCCCTACACAGGGCAGGGAGAGATACAAGTAAGTGTGTTCCAGTAATAAAACCCGGGAATTCAGATTTCCCTTTTTAAACCCAAATCTTTTAAAGGTAAGTGAAAATTTAAAAAGGATATCGTATTTTTGATTTTATTTAAACCCAGCTCTTTTTGTCGGCGTATCATGCTGTTTAAAATGTCATAAACAATTAACAATTAATAAAAAAGTCCACTCGTGGTTTATTTTCGAAATTTAAAAACAGAAAAAAACTGGGGGAATTTTTTTACTTTTTCAAGCGGGAAAACAGGGGGAAAAAAAAATAATGCTCCAGAAATTAACAGAAGATTTTTTAAGAATGAGATGCATAGGCCAAGGCTTGAGTCATTAAAATTTTTTGGGCCCGTAATGAGTCTTCCTAATCCTGTTGAAAAAAAAAATCATATGATGTTTTTAATTAATAAACTTTCACTTGTTATAAAGGGAAAGTCGCCAAAAAAAGCATAAAAAGGGCAGTTTTGTCGAAAAAAAATTTTTCGTTATCTGAAAACCCTTTTTAACGGTAAGCGGTGAGGGGGACCGGGAAAAAACGAGAGGACATTCATCGTTGATTGAGTATGTCCCGTAATGGGGGCCAAAAACAGGTAAGGTTTTGATAGGGAAGTGTTGTCCTCATTTTGCAAAGGATGTGACAGTTATAAAAAATTTTTCCCCCCGGTTTAAAAAAATGGCAAAGAGCGCATAAGTTTTCCCGGGGTAAAAAAAATTATTCGGGTCGGGGTAAAAGGGAAAAGGTTTGAGGGGATGTTGAGGTTTTTTAATCGATCAAAAAAAGCCCAAAACCCCGGAAATATTTAAAACTACATGGGAGATGGGACAAAAAAACATTAAAGCCCTTTCTAAAAAACAAGCCATTGGCGATGCCCAAATTTTTTATTCAGAAAATAGAATTTTGGGGCCAGGAAAAAAAGGGTAAAAAGACTTTGGGGAAGCTTAAATTATTTTGGTAAAAAAAAAATTTCGATGGTAAAACTATGGGCGGTAAAGGTAGGTTAACTGATAGACCTAAAGCTTCGCAACATGGTAATGCTACCCCGATGAAACCTACTATGAAAAGGGAAATGGGGAAAGCCTTTTGGGGGTTTTTTGGGGGTCTTTCCCTTTAAAGCACTGATGATGAACCGATGCCCCGGTTTTGTCCTACAGATCCAAATACATGGTGGGTACAATGCTGCAATTAATGAAAATTTAGAAAAGTATAAACAAAAAACCCCCTCAGTTGTTTGGCTGTTCGAGATAAAATTAAGCCTGTATTTGCAGATTTATCTCATCCGGCACCCTGAAGAAATGTTTGGGAGGTAAGACACAGAACCCAAAAATAAAAAGTTTAAATTCATTAACCGGAAGTTTTGTCCCAAAAACATTGGGTTTTAGTTTTTTCAGATTGCAGAGATTGCTGCAAAAACTAGCAACCAGCATTTTTAAGATGGAAATCAAATACTTATTTCCTTTTGAGAAATTTTACTTTAAAAAATTTAAAAAAATGTTTGTGTGTCCCGGCCAACGGGCAATCGTCGAATCTTTACGTCAAGAAAGAGGAGCTTAGCATCATCTTTTGAAGCTCGCAGAGCCAAAAAAAATTAAAAAAAAACTAAAAGAAATTGAGCTGGGTTCCGGAAAACATATCTTATGATCCTTGGGGTTATTTTTGCATGTAAGTTTTAAAATTTATTTTCTTAAATTTAATTTAAAACCTTTAAAACCTTTTTTTTTTTCAGTTTGTTTTTTTACCGCATTTTGTTTTTAAAAAAATATCATATTTTTGATGTATAAAACCCTTTCAGAATTATAAAATCTTTTCATAATCTTTTTTAAAACCCAGCTATTTATAGTATTATACCCCTTTTAATTTTTTAACAATTTTAAAAAATTGAATTTTTTTTTAAAATTTTAAAAAATTTTTTTTTTTTTTTAAAAATTTAATTTTTTTTCCCATTTTATAAAAAAGCCCAAAAGAATAAAGATATATTTGACTTTTATAAATCAAACCTTTTTGCTAGTAATTAAATAATTTTGAAAAATATCGGGGCGTCGTAAAACTTCAAATTTGTTTCAAAAATTTTTTTTTATTTTTTTTTGGGTTATTATTTTTAAAAAATTTTGATTTTTTGTGACATTTTTCTTTTTTAAACTTTATTCCCTTTTTAAAAAAAGTGTAAGAGAATCAAATTATTTCATTTTTAAACCCCAAAGAATTATTTCTAGTCGAAAGTTGTTTATATTTTGTGCTCTCGAAACATTTTTTAATCCCCGGAACCCCTTTAAAGCTTCGGGTAGATTGAAAAACTCCAATTTTTTGCGTAGAATCTGGTCCGACATTAATGTTTTTGGGAAATTTTTCTGAATTAATCATCTTTTTAAACTGCATTATTTTTGGGTCCGAACATTTAAAGAGGTGAGTACAATTTTACAATATTCCCCTCATATTTTTACAGTTCATAAAAAGTACTTTTTTATTTTAAATAAGGTATTAGCAATATAAGTGAGTAGCGCATGTTACACATACAATGCATGTATATAGGGCCATAGCACTGTAGCAATCAGGAAATAAGGGGTTTTCCCTTTTACTTTAAAAGTACATTTTTAAAAAAGTAAAATAAAATGAACTTAAAATTCTTTTTTTTTTAATTTTGTAACTCTGTATACTATCATATAAAATATAAATGCAATTATAATAATTTTAATTTTAATTTTTTAAAAAAATTAAATGTTAAAAATTTAAAGATAAATGGTTTTTATCACCATCGGTTGCATCCACTAGCCCCAAAAGACGGGGGCAACCTGTTCCTCTAGTCAGAAAAAACCAACCGGGTTAAAAAAAACTAAAATCAGAAGTCTTAAATGAATCAGAGAGGAGAGCAGCTATGGGAAAAAAAAGACCTGAAGAAAGTTAGAAAAAAGCGCGGGCAACAAGACAAATATCAAGAAACCTTCGAAAAAACAGAGAAAAAAAAGAATGTCAGGTCATCCAAGCGAAGAAATTCCTTAGATACTAGTGGTGACAGTTTTGATGAGGATAATAATGACGATTTTTGTGCTGTGTATAAAGGGTACTTTTATACTAAAAAAAGGTCTCAAGTGTGTTGGATTCAGTGCATCGAAAATAATACCAGCTCAATATGAATAGATGACATATACGGCGAATAAGCATAATAAGTTGCATGTGTTGGGATGAACAAAAGACGCGTACAGTCTTTGGAACATGTGGGCGTGCATTATCCTGCTGAAAGATAGCTCCAGGGATGCCTTGAAGGAAGAGAACGACTTCGGGGTGTAGCTCTTCACGGACAAACCTGTTGCTATTAAGATTACCCTCAATTAGTAGCAAATTGGATCGTCCATGATACGAAATCGCACCCCAAACCAGAACTCCGGGTGTTAGGCTACTATGTCTGTGAAATTTCCCCCTAAGGTGCCCTTCTCTTTGATTATCTGCGTGAGCTAGAGGTGTAGGATCAACAAAAGAACTAGACGTATCCATACTCTTAATCTGGCTTTATTAAGAACTTAAACTTAAAAATTTAACAGATTAGATGATAATAATATATATGAGAGAATCTACGATGACAAACACACAATATAAATAATATCGAAATAACGTAATTTGGACCACTATAAATATCTAAACCGCCTAATCTCAATTCCAATAACATCGCAAGTCTTAATATTAAATAGTCCATCCTACCTTGATCCGATCACCGATCTAATCATAAGGGAGTTGCGTCTTTACTCAAGTGCAATTGTATGCACCTTGACCTAATGGCTCTATCTTCGGGATAACCTCTGTTGGCTGTCACTTCACAACGGGATCCCCTTCTATTATAAATTTACCGAAATTGCCACCCATTACTGAAACTTCTGATATTTAAAAGCTATCTAATTTGCATCTTATATAATACGCTTCGCTTCTTGGGTTTTGGTTGGAAAAGAGTTGCTATTAATCCTGGCCCCAAAAGAATCCAAAAGACATATTAATGAAAAGACGCGTGAGCACGTCACATGTCGTTCGATAACGCACTTTGGAAGACAGGGTTCACTGGCACAGCTTCTAACACGAATCGGCCATCATGATCCCACAAACTGAAGCGTGATTCATCTGAAAAAGACAACTTTGTGCCAATCAGCTTACCAGGCTCTGTGCTTATGAGCTCATTGCAGAGGCAGCGGTCGATGGTTTGCCTTGACGGGGATCCTGTATAAAGGCTCCTTTACACGCAATCCAGAGATCAGCAGATGTCGACGAATTGACGAAGCCGACATTAGTACTTCTGTAGCAGTAGACCAACGTGCTGCCAACAGCCTGGAGGAAGCTGTACGGTCATTCACCGCCATGTGGAGCAGGTGTCTATCTTTGCTCGCCTACGTCACCTTCCGTCGTCCTCTGCCAGTTTTTCGAGTTGTTCGGTTCTCGTCAGTCCACTGTTTCCAAACTAGCATCATTTTGTGGAACTGTTTCACTGCACACGAACTACTATTGCGCGATACGAAAATCCACCTTCTCGAAGGCTGATAATCCTTCCCCGTTCAAAATTCCGTAAGTTGTAGGAATTTTTAATTGTGTTTCATTGTAGAAGCATACTTAAGTCTCACTAAACGTTCGCCACTAACAAATAATCTTTAACTATTTTCAACGTCCCGCTACAGCCTTTTATAATACGCTTTCAGCATCAGTTCAGAGGGCATTGAGCACGCCACGCATGCGCGGTGGCTCGGAAACTTTACTATTTTACGTAACATCCTATAATTGATATTTGCTGCAAAGCTCATTTAATTCTGATGATTCCTTCATGATGTTGCATTATTTACAAACAGTATATATATATGTGTGTGTGTGTGTGTGTGTGTGTTACGGCCAAATCCTGATGTTTGAAAGTTCGCAAATTGGCTGGCCAATTCACGTTTTGGTCAAGTCCGAAGTACTTGCAATTAATATTGTATATTCTACTTTGGCTGACCATTTCGTTAAGTGACTGGAAATCCTCGGCCAAAGCTTGATGTGATAATGATGGGTCAACCGGTAGTAATTTCATAGGATCGAAATCTAATGTTATTTACACTGTCAGGTTGTTACAGCATATACTTTCACTGAATAATTTCTTTTATGGCTTTAATAGAGAACAGTATTACACGAGATCATATTTTTTACATATTATAAGGTCATTTTTCACTCAGAGCTGTCATTTATATTCGAGCCCGTTTCTGAAACACTTGTACTTAAAAAAAACTATACACAGAAGTACTCATTTTTAAATACTTCATTTTTAACAGTGTGTTTCATCTGTTCTATATTTCTTTCTTCCTGCTTTGGACGATCGTCCCAAGACAATTTGCGAACTAGCCGGCCAAAGGTACAAATGAAGAAAAGATTGGACAGTAGTAGGTAAGTTTACAGCAACGTTAACCAAAACGTGAATTGGCCAGCCAATGCGACAATTATTCGACTTCGGGTTTTGGGCCCAAACCCTTAATATATAGAAAAATTTAAAATTGCAGGTCGTTTTCCAAAAACATGTTTGGGACCTGCATTTTTTTGACTCCTAAGCCCAAAAAAGTTTAATTTCTTGCTGTTTAATATTTATTACTTTTTAAAGAATTTGTTATACTTTTGGTTCATAACTATTTGAATATATATATATATATTTGGGAGGGCCCCAAAAATGTTCATACATTTGCAAAATTTTATTAAAAATTTAAAGTGTTTTCGACTAATAAAAAATTTTAAAATATTGTAATCGTAACTTTTTTTAACTGCAACGTTCTTTAAATTTAATGATGTAATTAATTTTAAAAAAAGTATAACTATTTTTTTTAAAAATTTTTTTATTAAGAAGTTTTAAAAAAATTTTTCCACAAAAGTCTTCGTACACTTAACAAAAATCTCAACTTAGCTTTTAAAAAAATTTTTATTTTCTTAATTTAGTACTTAGTAGGATATCTTTTTTGTGTCCACAAAAACTTTTAAGCGTCTTGGTATAGATTTAATCAGTTTTTTTTTTAATTTCCCATCGATTTTTTCTTTTAAATTATTTTTTTACCCCATTATGGGTTTTTATGTCACGCTTTTTAAAATCAAAAACCCCACCACTTTCCCCCACTGGCTAAAAAGTGATTTGAGGAGGGCCCTTTTATAATTTGGGGGGCATTTATAGGTTCCCGTGGCGCAATGAGAGCAGGCACTTGGGGCATTTACCCGGGTTGGGAAGTCCCTTCCAAATCCAAATTTAGGGCGGAAAAAAAAATTTTAAAAAAATTTTAAAAAGAGTTCATAATTCCCCAATATCAACAAAAATACCAAACCAAAAATTTTGGGCCCATTTACCCCCCCCAAAAAAAACTTCCCCCCTCCATGTTTTATTGATCCAACTAGATTCTTTGGGAAATTTAAATTTCAGAAAATTAAAATTGACAGCAAATTGATTGGGATGGAGATAACCCCAAAATTTTTTGGTTCCCTTGGGGGCCCATAATAGCTTTAAAAAGGAAAAAAAAAGGAGTTTAATCCCATGAATTATAAAAAAGATCCTTCACCCATTCTTCAGCAGGGAAGTGGAGGTGTTCTGGCGTGGGGGGAAATTGGCCCGAATTGGTAAGGTATTTTTCGGTTGTTCGTTTTTTTATATAGTTATTTTTTTTATAAAAAATTGGGGCCCATGCGATACTGGTTTCGAAAAAAGACGCGGTCAACTATTGTACGTCGCAGATGGGGAGCCAAGTTTTTACCGAAATCTTTACCGGGAAAGGGATTGTCGTACCAATCAATTTCAGGAAGTGTCTAGCTTTAACTAATATTCCGCGTTCTAAGTCTGTTGATTCCGGTTGCGAGTCCACAATCATATAACATTTACTTGAATAATTGATGACAAATGAAACTTCTTAAAATACGCCATTATGTATATATATGTTTTCTTTTTGATTTATATCTTAGCAAAAATAGAGTTTTTTAAGCTTATTGAATTGTCGTTTCTTTTTCTTCTTTAAAACTGATTAAAATTTTTATTTTTAAAAGGGAAAGGGTTTTTTGTAAGCATTACCCTGAAAAAATTTTTATTTATTAAATTTCTAAAAGTATATAGTTTTAAAATACTTGTTAAAAACATTTTCATAAAAGTTCTTAAGCTTTATTTGCATATAATGTACTATATGTAATTTTCTTAGCTCTACGTGAATTTAAATTTTTATTATTTTAGTTTTCTTAAAATACAACTTTACTGTCTTCTTTTACAAGCAATTTACATCACGAAAAGATACTTTTCGTGATGCAAAAAGAGAAAAAATAAGTAAGCAATTGTAGTTTATATTTTGAATTTTTTTAAACATTTTTTGCTTTGAGAAGATTTGAAGCAGCATTTCCATCCCTAATAGAACTTTATTATTATAAACCTCAAGCAACACTTAGTAACTTTTTAAAGTTCTATGTATTGTATTCTTAGCAAGAATTTTTTCCCTCTAAGCATTCTGTTGTGTGTATTAAACGATTTTTCTTTCTTTTTTTTTTTTTTTTTGACTTTTTGACCGCTAAGGAGTGATTTGATAGCTGACATTTAATGATCTTCTAAAATACAAAGAAAATGTGAAAGTCCCCGAAAGAAGAGGATAAGCATTGACAGTAAAGAGGATCGTTTTTGGTTTAGATGGCAAAGTCACCTTCAAAGGAAGTACCGACGGAAGTGCTTGAACAAGATCGACGAGGAACGGATACTATCACTTTGACAACATTTTTTAGAATAGAAAAAAATGACAAGTTATCTTAGAAGTATTCCCGTTAAATTGGTGAAACTTTTTTAAGGCAAACTTGCATTACTCTTCTACCTTTCTTTTGTTCCATATCGTCATGTTTCAATCATAATTGATTTGCTGTGAAATATATAAAAATAGTTGTAAATGAACATTATTCGGTATATATTTATATGGATTAACTTAAACAAACATGTAACTATAAGTTGGATATTACTTTATATAAAATAGTGGAGAATTTTAAATTA
The DNA here is from genome assembly GCA_019973955.1 of Trichonephila inaurata madagascariensis. Lineage (NCBI taxonomy): Eukaryota > Metazoa > Arthropoda > Arachnida > Araneae > Nephilidae > Trichonephila > Trichonephila inaurata. Next base: position 9,595 of record BMAV01006280.1, read on the forward strand.
TCCGTTTTCTTATTAAAAATTACATTGAAAACAATAACGTTATTGAAATAGAAATGCTAAAATGTCTGTGTGTTATGTTTCTAAGCAAAAAAAAATACCATTGAAGCCTATGTGACCTAAGTTATAACTGCAGATATAATAGTTTAGTTATACTTCTAGATATTTGTTTCTTAAGTCGATTAATCATCAACATAAAAATGAAACTTTAAACTAACAATATTGATAAAAACCAGGTTTAGTGATAAGCTTTCTACAGCTACATATGGATTAAAGACTTGAAAATGAAACATTTTTGAGTTTTTTAAAATTATATTAAGTTGTAAAATCAGGTGCTTACGTATTATTACTACCGTATTGGCGACATTATATGAAAGGAAGCACATGTTTTACAATTCACCGAGTATGACATATGCGAAATCGGGGTTGCCAACTTAGCAAGTTATTTTGAACGTTGGAATATATTGTTGTGATAGTAAGTATCTAAAATCGTCAAATATTTTATAAATTCAATGACCCAATAAAGATCAAAGCAACAAATGTCTTATAAAAAAGCTTTCAAATCCCCTTAAATGATCTTAAAACTATTTATTATTAAAAACAATCAGTACTGAATTAAATTAAAATAGAAATAACACAACATAATGAAGTCAATGGATTCGTTAAAACTAATAGACAGTTTTAATATAAGAATAATGTATTGCTTGATAAAAATATTCAGTATCAGTAAGAAGTACTTTATTTCCTAAGCAATTTTAACAATCACATAATAGCTTATTAAATACAACATAATATTTAATAAGTTTTCATGAAAACAATTTAGAGCGAACAAATAAAACTTATCTTAAAATACTCACAAAATTATCTGTTATATAAAATTTGCTTTAATAATGGAATTATATATTAACGACAACGCATACACACAATGTGTATAATTAAAATCTGTAGTAAAGCACTTTCTCACTAATGTAATTTTCTCCCATTCAAAATTAATTGCTTTACACGTAAAATTTAAGGGAACTCCATTCCTTACAACTAGTACAGATATGATAAGATGACTCAGCGGTAATGAATGGATTCTAATTGATTGCAATTATCATGGAAATATTCGACATTTTGAATTGTTGTTATGTAGCCTATTATTATACAAAAGCCCTGTCATGCAAGTTGAGTGCTATTATTACATTTATTTAAATTTATATCTTCAATCAAATTGTAACATACAGGAATTTGTTATTACTATTAAATTTAAGGTAAATATGCGAACATGAATAAAAATATTGTACAATTATAAAATATGATTAATTGAAAATTCTTATTCATTTATTTTGTTTTGTTTCCGATTTGTTTTAAATAAGCCTATATTCTTCCAGAAAATCTCATAAGATAGTCTGATGATACTTATTACTATAGAAAAATTTTAAATGAAGAAAATGCTAAATTTTTAGAGAAATCTTAAAAAAATTTTTTTATTTGAATGAACAGCTTACTCCTTTTATTTGTTTATTTTTCTTTTCGAATTTAAATAAAAAGAAAGGCTTTTTTATTATTTTAAAAAAATATATTCATAATTATATAGTTACAAATTTTAATACTTGTTTA
>BMAV01006281.1:0-15473 GCA_019973955.1 Trichonephila inaurata madagascariensis
CTTTTTCCCTTTTATTTTTTATGCGACTTATTCTGACAAATCAACAGTTCCTTGAAAAATCAATGAGAATTCAGCAGCTAATGACTAACCCTTATCGATGATAAGCCCACTGTTTCAAAATGGAAGATTGGTAAAAAAAAAACCTGAAAGATTTCTACTGGTATTCGCTTGTAATAACTATTATATCTATCTCTAACTTATAACTATTTACTTATATCATATATTTTGGTTTACTTAATTTTTACAAATACTTATAAATGTGTATATGTCATTTCTCTAACATCAAACTAGTTATCATTGTATATAATACTGTTTCTAAAAGTATATAACATTTGTACAAATATTTAATTTTGTGTATTCATAATGTATTGTTTAAAAGACTTATTTAAGAAAATAATTCTTATTTAACATCTAACACTATCCCTGCCATACTTCTCGTTTCGTAACTCAGTTACTGGTAGGGGAGTAATGTTGAGACAAATATTATTCAACTCAACAAAGAAAAATATAATAAAATTATAGAACATTATATTTTGAAAAGTAATCAATGAACAAATAAAAATGTAATAAAATTATAGAACATTATAATTTGAAAAATAATTAATTTTTAAAATGAATTTTATATTTTAGCATTGGTAATTAACTATATTTTGTATTTTATGTAATCTAACTGTATTTATATTTGTAAATCAGGAAACAATTTCTTGTAACCTTCTTCAGATTATACCGTTGCAAGTGTATATTTTGATTAGACTAGTTGCAATGTTTTGATGCTAGCTCAGCTAAGCCTAATGGAATAAACGTGCTCTTCGAATTCTTTGAAGCAAATTTCTATCTTTTAAATGTTATAGAACCAAACGTTCATAACGGTCTCATAAAATCTACTGTCCGCGTCTTAAGATATTTAAGGTAAAAAAAAGGTTTTTTTTACGAATGTCTCTTTTCTTATGGCTTAATGCTCTTTACGTTTAATATAAATATTGTAGAGAATAAAATTTTCTATAACTTTTTTTGTTTGAAACATTTTTTATACATTAAACTATTTTTGAGATAAAGGGCGTTAAACGCGCAGCGTTTAGATATCTACAGCGTAATGCAAGTTCAGCTGTTAGTCACATGACATAATATGCCGTATAAAGTCTATAAACCTTAAAAATATACGTAGTTAAAAACATTTGGCATTTTTTTTATTGATTATTACATTACATTTAGTAATAGATTTCATTAATCAAGTATATATTTCTTTTATAGCTAACTTTTGGACTACACTGTTCGTACAGTTAGAAAGTTTTTGACAGATATGCTTAGAGTATTTTTTAATTATATTCTATCATTATATATACTAATTACATTTAAAGTAGAAAAAAATAAAGCAAGTAATTTTTAATTATATTTTTTTTTTTGGAAATTTTTTTTCCCTTAAAATTTAAACAGGAATTTTTTTTCTTTTTTTAACTTGAATTTACCCAAATTGGAAGATTCTCTAATTTTCTAAAAGGTTTTCCCCTTTTTTAAAAAGCAAGAGATGGGGGGCCCAGCCAAAAATTTTAGAAATAAAAGGGCTTTTACCGATATTTTTAAAAATTTCCCGTAAGAGTATATTTTGAGTTTAAACTTTCCCCTTTTAACTTTTTTAAAGAACATTTTTGATGTGATTAAGAATCGTTCAATTAATATGCAAAAGAAAATTTAAATATTTTCCCACTATGACAGAGTTTTAATGTTCATTTTTTCAATAGCTTTTTCCCAAAAAGAAAATGCATCATTCGGGCCTTTTTTTATCATGATTTTCAACAGAATTAATTTTTTAAAATTAGAGACTTTGGTTGGTAATTTCAGAGAGGGGCTTGACCGTGGAAGCCCATTTTTTTGGCCAAATGTAATTTAGCAAATTTGTGGGGCAATGAAAATTAGTAAAAAAGGTCTATGTTACTGGCAGGAGGATTTTTTAAAAAAAACATAACCTGAGAAAAAAAAAACCCTTTATCATTTTAGTAGGGTATTAGAAAGCCATTCCCCCAGACAATTTATGAAATATTCTTCCACCTTCTGTATTCCACAAAAAAACAACTCCGTTTAAATTTTTTTTCCTTTAAGCTTGATTCCCTCATGAAAATTTTTTTACTTGAGTTTTGCTGTATCCGGGACAATTGGTTTTTTATATGCTAGAAGGCAAATGTGATATTGCTGCCAACTCTTTCAAAATTTGGGTTTGGTTTACATTTTTTTTATGGTCAACATATTTTTTGGGGTTGCAATCTTTTAAACATCCCCATAACATGGAGAGTATTATTACCATCAAGGGTTTTGGACACATTTATATCTGCATTGTTCCCCCCCATATTGTTAAAAACCCCCTGATTGGGTGATAAAAATACGAGGCTGGATGGTAAGCTGTTTAAATTTCTTCGAACCCCCCTACCATCGGGAAATCCCAACTATATGCACACTACGTCTTTCAGATCTATATCTTCTAGAAGACATACAGAAAGGCTTAATAGTAGTTGTCATGAAAATTTGTTTTTGTAATGCAGCCATTATTGCGACTTATCCATTTTGTTTTGAATCAGCTTTTTTCCCTTTCGTTTTTCATTATGACTTCCTGAAAAATGCAATGATTTTTGGGTATTTCTTGATTTTTGATTAACATTTTATTTTGGGGGATAAGACTTGGTTTAAACGAAGAGCCCGAGTTTAAAAGAAATTGCGCAGCTGCAACTTTCGAACGTTCTTCGACCCTTTTTATTATCATACCGTTTTTAAAGTATTTTAAAAGGGTACCCCAAAAAAACAAAAAAAATTTCACTTTTATACATGCAAATATTTTTTGAAGTCCGAATTATGGTTTTATCCTTTGGCAAACCCGCGGGACATCCTGAGCTTTTTCAATGTAAATTGCAAATCACGGTTTTTTAGAAATTTGAAACTCTCTATAGTTCTGAGATTTATTATCTTCATTTTTTCAGTAGATGGTAGTCTGTTTAAGAAATTAGTCTATAAAAAGTATGATTTTCCCTTGGAAAATAAAATAATACTCAAAAAGTATAGATATTTCCTACGACCAAAAGGGGAATAAGAAATGGTTCAAAATTTTCTTATCTATTTAATTTTTTCCCCTTTGGGAAACCCATCTCTTGCTGCACCGGAATAATTTAATTTTTATTAATTGAATTGGTCTGAAAGGAAATAGTATCTCAAAAAGCACCACCCCAAACAAAGTTTGAACATAAACTGTTTTTTTTGAAAAGAATATTACAAGGGAATGCTTGCCATCTGTACTGTAAGATTAAACAAAAACCTTTGAAACACGGAGCGTTTAAAATTTTTAATTAACTTAAACACTAATTACTAAACATACAAATGAATTAAGTATAAGAATTAAATACTAAAATAAAAATAATTAAGAAAGAATTAACATAAAAAATTAGAAAAAATAACCTTTAAATTAATAAAATTAAGAAATAAATTTACAAATTTAAATGACCTCAAAACAATGCAAAAAAAAAAAATTATACATGATTCAAAATGTTCAAAGGAAGGAAGTGGGCATTGTTTGAATTTGGTCTCCGTTCATAGTTTGAGTTTTTACCTTGACCACCGATCTTCCCCTTAAGGGGGCGCTTCCCGGGCTTTTCCCCCAATTTACGTAGTGGGGGGAGTTGTCGTGTTTGATTAAGACAAGGTCTCCGGGGTTCGGTTCTTTTTTAACGATGGGCCTTTCCCAAACTTGACTGCACAAGTAATACCCCGAAGACCCAATTCCCAAAAGGGTTGGGGCATTCTTTAAGCAAGCCAACGGTCGCCGGGAAATGTGGTTGTGGGGTAGTGTTAAGCTTTCCATCAGAAAATGCCGTGTGAGAACACAAGGATCACTGGACTGCAGATAATGCACATAGTGGTCGGAGTTAAGGAGCCTCAATTTGGCGATAACGTCGCCCTTTGAGACAGTGACTCCAACAACTTGTTCAAAAAAAATTAAAAAATTTCACTGAGTCCCAAACCCCCGGGGGGGGCAAAGGAGGATTAAAGGGGAAAGGGATGGTCGACCGGAATTTTAAAAGATTTCTTATCAACTGGGGGAAATCCTTTCTAAAATCCTGCTAGCCCGTAGTTGTTCCTTGTCGCAGAAGACTTGATGGTTTTCCCCCAGCCACAAACTTTCAAAACAAAAAAGCTTTTGATGTTTTGGGTAACCAAGATGAACCCCCGGTACGGAAAAAAAATGTAAACAAATATTGGGGGCTTCCTTTTTTTGGGCCTATCAAGAACGGCCCAAGTCAATACCAGTTGTTTGGGAAAACAGAAGAGGCCCTGGAAGATCTCCCATGATTTGTTTTCTTAATCTTGGGTGATTTCTGAAGCATGGGATCATCTCCCACTCTTCAAAAAGATCCCGGGGCAAAAAACCAAAATTTTTTCCCCAATTGCGGAAACGGGCCGGGATGGGGAAATTTCAGGTGATAACGAGATATAAGTTTCCCTAAGGTTTTTGGGGCAAGATGAGATGCCCTTTTAATCTGGGTATTGAATTTTTCAGTCTACCAGACCACGAATTGTTGGGAATTCATGTAAAAGAGTAAAAGGAAAAAGCTTGTTGGTCGAAGGAAGCTGTTTTACCTGTTGAAAGATAAGGGGGACTTCCATCGAAAATGATCAGCTGGATGAACTTACAATCCCCTTTCCCGGCAGCTATTGTGTTTCCTTTAGCTGTTTGAAGTAATTTCACTTCTCCCAAAAGACTATTTTTTTTTTCTTCTTTTTTCATCCCAAAGAATCACTCGTTGGCTTCTTCTTTTTTTAAAAATCCAGTTATTTGTATTGATTTTAAAAAGTCCATTTTTAAAATATTTAATACCGAATTTAAAATTAAGTAACAAAAAACATATACTAATAAAGGTTTAAATCTGTTATAACAAAGTGTTTAACACAGTATATATAATTTCATTAACTCAAGTGATTAATATACTTTTATTGAATGTATGTAATGTATATGTATGTATATACTACATTATTTTATTTAAAAGACCATTTTTAAAAATGAAACTTTATAAATAATTAATTTAAATCCTTTTTCTTAGACATGATCCATTAAAAGATAATTACATACTTATCAAAAAAAAATTAAACCTTTATCACAGAACAGCTAACCATGAATTGCAGTACCAATAGTGTCAAAGTGATGTATGGCAATTAGACTTATTCTATGCTGCACATGTGTAAATTAAAATTCAAGTTTTGATTCATACAGTTATTGATTTTAGTAACAACAATAATAATGATTTATTATTAATACCATTACATTGCAGTCAGAGATTAGCTCCTATATGGAAAAATAATTTGTGAGGGTTAAAACATTTTTGTCTCACAGAAAATAACAAGCTTTTTACAAACTTCTTCAGTTGGAAAAAACACATTAAAAATTAGAGATTTACAGACATTATTGGTTTCTGTTTTATGCCTTACAAATTTTTTTTTTTTCAGATTTTCATTTTGTAGATATAAAAGGGTTTTCTATTCAATAAAAAAATTTTCTGTTCAAGATAATTTTGAAATTTTTGAAGATACTTATATATAATCTGTTCTATAAAAGTTTTTATATAAATTTAGTCTGAGTATTCTAGCAAATTTTTAAAAACTTTTTAAGTTTATTTTTTTAAAATTTCATATTTCTTCCGGGTTTTCCCCAAATTTAAAAAATATTCATGTTTTTCCGGATTATCTATAAGAACATTTTTAAAAATTCAACAAGGGAAGCAGGTTTTCAATTCCATCCCAAATTTTAAAAAGTGTAAAAAAAAGGGAAAAGGGGGAAAAAAATTTAAAATTAATTCGAGGGAATATAATATAGTGGGCCCCCTCCATTTTCCAAAACCCTCTATTTTTGGAATTTTCTATTTCGGAATTTTTTCCTAAAACCCAAAAGAAAATTTTATGATTTTCTTCGTCAAATAACCTCCACCAAATAGCAAATGCATTTTCCATTAATCGAATTTTTCCCCTTTGGGTTCAATATTTTTTTTCTCTGTTTTGAAATTTTCTGGACCTACATGTGATGAAAATGAGCAAGAAAAAATCATTTAAAACCATTAGACTTGAATTGGGGAAAAAAAAAAAGCCTGTTTGGGGTATTCGTGCACTGCAAAAGGGGGAATGAGAGAAAACTTTTTTTTAAAAAACCCAAAAAATTTAAAAACAAAAATTAAATTTAGATTTAAACCCGTTGTTAAATTGAAGGACACGATTCTTAAAATTACTGGTCAAAAAAATATGCATGTTTAAAATTACTTGTAGGTTTAAAAATTTGGGAAAATGTTTTAAAAATTTTTCCAATCATTTGAAAAAGAATTTTTTTGGTAAATATAAGTATTTCTTGAAAAAAAGTTGTTTTTCCCCCGTTTTCCTAGCCAATTCTTTTTTTATAGAAAGAAAATGTAAAATAAATAGAATTCTTTTTAAAAAAAAATTTTTGTGAACAATTAATTTTATAATAATTTTATAGTTATGTGAATTCAAATTTTTTCAAAAGGTTTTAAACCCATATATTGAAAGATAAATCATTTCACGAAATTTTTCCCAAAAAAATCTTTTTCAGGTTTAGTGACGACTGTAATTTAGTGAAATTTTTGTCATATTTTCAGGCTTATCGGAAATAATAACATTAATTTGTAAAAATAGAAATAGATGTTTTTTAAAACAGAATTTTTAAAACCATTTGTGAAAAAAAAATTTCTCCCAGGTTATTTTTTTTGAAAAAATAACATTTTCCTTTTTGGAAAAAACCCAAATTGAAAATGATTATTTCCTGATGAGTATTCTTACATTTAAAAAAAATACAATTTGATCTAAGATATGAGCAGAAAAAAATATACCTATCAAAAAAAAAAAAAAAAAATTGAATTAAAACGCTAAGACAAATATTCCATCTTTTTTTCTTAACCCTATGGGTAGATGATACCCAAAAATGTAAACGTCTTGTTCATTTCCTTTTTGGATACCAAAATATTTGCACGAATTAAAAAAAAAAACTGCGCACCCATTTCTTCGGCAATTCTAAAAGTTGAATAGTTTGTTTATTTTACTGCAACTGCGTTCTGAAACCGACTATATCTGTCAATCATTTCTTAACCACACCCCGTTGCTGTAGTAACGACGGGTTATCTTTTTACAAGCATTATCGCTTTGACCTCATCCGAGTTGCAAACAACGCCATCTGTTGGATAAAGGTAGTTTTTGAAAATATGACTTTTCCTCTTAAGTACTCGCGTTCGGAACGGAAGGTACCCGGAACGAACCTTCCTTCCTTCAGAAGTTTTAATATTTTGATTAATTTTGCTTTATTGAATGTTGTTTTGGTCTTACAGCGTTCCCTCCCCCATTATCCTCTTGTTGCGGCCCGAGTGAAATATCTGTCACATGAACGTGGCATGGTGGTCCAGTCATATTAGGGTTTCAGTGCGGTATGAGAGATAATAAGCTGAAAATTGGTATACTTTTATTTTGCCACTCTAAATGTTGTCTCAAAAGTCTTGTTGAAACAAATATTATTCAACTCAACAAAGAAAAATATAATAAAATTATAGAACATTAGATTTTGAAAAGTAATCAATGAACAAATAAAAATGTAATAAAATTATAGAACATTATAATTTGAAAAATAATTAATTTTTAAAATGAATTTTATATTTAAGCATTGGTAATTAACTATATTTTGTATTTTATGTAATCTAACTGTATTTATATTTATGTTTGTAAATCTGGAAACAATTTCTCTTGTAAGCTTCTTCAAATTACCCGATTGGCAACAGTCGGTATATTTTGCTTAGACTTGTTGCAATTTTTTGATGCTAGCTCAGCTAAGCCTAATGGAATAAACGCGAATTCTTTGAAGCAACTTTCTATTTTTTAAATGTTATAGAACCAAACGTTCATAACAAACTGGTGACCCGGAACAATTTTATTTAATATTTGCATTGAATTCAATAATAATTATAATCTGTTATAATGCTCGACGAAGATTCGAAGAATTTAGAAATGAGCGCCGTCAGCGTAAAAATACCGCCGTTTTTTTATGCTGATTATGCTTTTTTTGATAGGCCGGAAATTTGGTTTTATCAAGTAGAGTTCAGTTCAGATATCAAGAATTTCTTTAGAAGAGTCAAAATCCAAACATGATCTCTTCAAAGCATATTTTCAAACACCCATTGCTGAGGAAGATAAGGAAAAGACAGCCATAATAACGCCATTTGGCTTATTTGAGTTTAATGTGATTTTGGGTTAAGAAATGCACCATCTACTTTTCAGCGCTTTATCGATGAAGTTTTATTTGGACTAGAATTTGTTTTTCCTTCCCTCGATGACATCGGGTTTCACGCTCCAGAGGTACCCTAGTGATCTTTTCCTTCTCCTAAGGGGTTTACTGTCTTTGGTAAACATGGGCTTCACGAACCCAGGATACCCTAGTGATCTTTCTCTATTTTCGGCCCTTCTTCTTGCCATTCCCAAATTTTCCCCTTTCTTCTTTTCCCGTCTAGACCACAGACACATGTTACAAAATGAACTATGTTCAAATTTTGTTTTTTCTGGTGAAAAAACTTACGTTATACTAACATATTATGATTTAGATTTTCTTTTGCGTTAATTTAGTTTCTTTTTCGTATGTTTCTTTAAATACTTTGAATATGTTTATGTATTTTTTTTCGACTAACAACGTTGGTTTTCCGACCCGCATGTTTGCCGTGTGCGGCGTCCCGTAAGGAGGAAAATGGTGTTCTGGAGATCCTTTGCGTTCCCTTTGCCCACCTTCTCCCGTGGGGAGGATTAGTACCTAGGGATACCTGCGTTCCCTTTGGCCCGCTTCCTGAAGGGGGGTGGCAGGGTGAGCCCGCTCATGTCAATCGGCTGGTATTTACCTCTTTCGGTGTCCCCGAGGAGACACTGCTGTAGGGTTAGTGCTGCAGATAAGGGGTGTCGGGTTTTACCGTTGGACCCCTCGCCCTGGACTGTAGTATTATATTCTGGGTAAGCGCCGTCCTGGTTTTGGCCAGATGACCGGCACCTGCCTCCTTGTTGGCCCTCCGTGGTGAATGGAGGCACGCCAGGATGAAGTTGTGTACGCATATTTATGGATCCAATGCTGCTGTGCCAGGGTAAAGGCCTCGTATTGCCCACTCTCAACGTCGATGAAACTTCACAACATGCCAGATTTTTATTGATTTCTCTTCCAAACCATGAAATGTCTTCTAAATCGCCTTTCGCAATACAAAAAGCCCTGATAGGAATAGGTGGAGAACCGAAGTCCGTAAAACGATTACGTTCCGGGGATCTACTCATTGAAACAAACTCCGTTGTTCAAACAAAATCGTTCCTCCTCGCTAAAACCTTTTTAAACTCGTCATTAAGTGTGACTCCGCACAAATTTCTAAACTCTTCCAGAGGTGTCATTTCAGAACCTGACTTGTTGAATACTCCCGAGTCAGAGATACTCGAAGGATTTTCTGATCAGGGTGTGATCCAAGTCAGAAGAATTAACATAAAAAAAGATTCAACAGTTCTTCCGACAAAACATTTAATTCTTACCTTTAATAACCCAAAACTTCCATCTACAATAAAAGCCGGATATCTGAACTGTAAAATACGCCCTTTCATACCGAATCCCTGCGCTGTTTAGTGCCAGAGGTTCGGACATTCACAAACTCCTGCCGCGGACAACTTACCTTGCTCTAGATGTGCATCTGTTGGACATGCTTCCACAGATTGCAGTCTAGAGCCTAAATGTATTAACTGCTCTCAACCCCATACCGCTGATTCAAAACTATGCCCAAAGTGGAAAAACGAAAAAACAAATTCAGGAATCAAAACTAATAAAATATATCATATGTAGAAGCCCGAAAACCCAATTTGTGCAACAGTTAGTCCCAAAACCCATGCCCAGGTACAAAACCCCTCAATTGTAAACAATTCCACCCAAACAGATGAAAATATCACAAAAATAAAATGCCCACCATTAAAATTACTCCAGCCACTTTTATCCATCCCTAAAACAAATACATTAATATCCACACCTGCTATATCTAAATCCTCCTCCTCAACTCAAGCACAACTACTGCCTTCTACATCTTTAATTGCAAAAGCAGTGTCACAGCCTCAGCCACCAACTCCTGTGTCTGATGCCGTGGTTTCCGAAACCAATAAAATGATCACCCCTATTGAACCACCTTCATCCATAATAGCCGCTTCCTCATCCAACTCACTTTCCATACCCATTACTACTACTACTTCCCCTAGCAATAGTCTAAATACTTCCGTTTCATCGTTATCAACCGACATACCCCCAGTTCTTACAACTTCTAATAAATTTGCCACTCTATCAACTGATGTTCAATCATCAGTTTCCATATCAGAATCTACAGCTACTACATCCAATAAGGAACATTTTAACACATCCCAACGAAATTCAAGAAATAGAAAAAAACGCCCAAAAATACAAAAACCAGAAATAGAAATAAAAATGACTCCACATAAACCCAGAAAGCCAGCTCCTCAAGAATATACTACTGATGACGAAGACATGCTTGTATATGACGTGGAGGAAAAACTTGAGCCAGATTCTCTGGATAGATTCAAGATGTCAAAAAATGTTTTAAACAAGCCTCACACATATATACGCGCGTTAACACCAACCCGATTCAGGGAAAAAAGAAGCTAATTTTATAACAACATGTATTTCCCGACTTTGTTTTAAACAAATTTTTCCATTCTTTTGCAATTTTTATTTTAATATATGTGTCTGACTTGTAGCAACTCCCACCAAATTTTCTCTTTAATTACCTCAGGGGCTCACCTCCTTTAGGTGAGTTTCGGGTTTCACGCTCCCAGTACCCTAGTGATCTTTTCCTCTTCCTAAGGGTTTACTGTCTTTGGTAAACATGGGCTCACGAACCCAGGTGTACCCTATAGATCTTTCTCTATTTTCGGCCTTCTTCTTGCCATTCAAATTTCCCTTTTTCTTCTTCCCGTCTAGACCACAGACCCAAGTTACAAATGAACTATGTTCAAAATTTGTTTTTCTATTGAAAAAACTCTTTTTATTACTAACATATTATGGTTTTACATTTGTATTGTAGTTAGTTTAGTTCTCTTTTCGTATATTTCTTTAAATTTTTGATTATGTTGCTTTATTTATTTTCGATTAACACCGTTGTTTTTTCAATCCGCATGTTTGCCGTGTGCGGCGTCCCGTAAGGGGGAAAATGGTATTCTGGGGATCCTTTGCGTTCCCTTTGTCCACGCTTCTCCAGTATGGAGGAGGTTTAAAGTGCCTAGGATCCTCTGCGTTCCCTTTGGCCCACGCTTCACTGTAGACGGGTGGCAGGGTGAGCCCGCCCTGTCCATCGGCTGATAGTACCTCTCTCGGTGTCCCCGAAGAGACACTGCTGTAGGGTTAGTACTGCAGATAAGGGGGTGTCGGTTCCCCTTTTGGGACCTCGCCCCTGGACTGTAGCATTATATTCTGGTACTCTGCAGCGCCGTGCCTGGTTTTTGGCCAGTTCACCGGCACACTGCCTCCCTTTGTTGGACTCCGTGGTGGGTGGAAGCAAGGGATGAAGTGGTATACGCGTTCTTATGGATCCAATGCTGTTTTGCCCGGGTAAAGGCCTCGATTACCCACTCTCAACATTGACAAAGTTTCAACGACTGCCAGATTTTATTACTATCACTTGAAAACAATGAGATGTCAAAAAAAATCGCCCTTTAATACAAAAAGCTTCGTAGGAATAGGTGGTGAATGGAAATCGGTTAAACGATTGCGCTCCGGGAATCTACTTATTGAAACGAATTCCGCTGTCCAAACAAAGTCTTTTCTTCTCGCTAAAACCTTTTAAACTCGTCATTAAATGTAACTCCGCAAAAATCTTTAAACTCTTGCAGAGGGTATTATTTCAGAACCGGGACTTGATAGGACCCTGAATTAGAAATACTTGAAGGCTTCTCTGATCAGGGTGTTACTCATGTCGGGAGAACCCAAAAAAAAAAAAGACTCTCAATTATTCCCACAAAGCATTTAATTTTAACATTTAATAGCCCAAAACTCCCAAAAACACAATAAAAGCGGGATATCTGAATTGTAAAACCCGCCCCTATATACCGAACCCTCTGCGCTGTTTTAAGTGCCAGAGGTTCGGTCACTCCCAAACTTCTGCCGTGGTCAATTACATGCTCAGATGTGAAAACCGTTGGACATCCTTCCACGGATTGTACCTGAGCCCAAATGTGTCAATTGCTCAGAATCCCATTCATCAGATTCAAAATTATCCCCAAAAATGGAAGTTAGAAAACAAATTCAGGAAATTAAACAAATAAAATATTTCTTACCCAGAAGCACGCAAATTAATAGTGCCTCAACTATCCCAAACATATGCTCAAGTTACAAAACCTACAGCAAAACCACACACACATGTACACAAACCGATCCAAATATTACAAACATAATCTGCCCCCCTTTTTAGTATGTCTGAAACCCGTATCTTCTGCAAATACTATACCAAGTACCTGGCTGCAATATCTAACAGTTTCTACGTCATCTTCATCCACTCAGCAATCTACTTCCTTCCCACATCTGCAATACTACCAACAACTCAAAGCGAGTCTTTGTTACCAATACCCATTACTATTACTACTTCCCAAACAATAGCCTAAATACTTCCGCTTCATCGTTATCAACTGAAATACCCCAGTTCTACAACTTCTAAATTTGCTCTCTATCAACCCGATGTTTAAAACACCAGTTTCCATATCAGAATCTACACAGCTACTACATCCAATAAGGAACATTTTAACACATCCCAACGAAATTCAAGAAATAGAAGAAAACGCCAAAAATAAAAAAAACCAGAAAAAAAAAATAAAATGACTCCACAAAACCCAAAAAGCCAGCACCCCAAAATAATACTGAGACAAGACATGCTTGTATATGACGTGGAGGAAAAACCTTGGCCAGATCCTCTAAAATTTAAGATGTCAAAAATTTAAAACAAGCCTCACACATATAAAAAGGAAACCCAACCCGATTCGGGACAAGAAAAGCAAAATTTTTTTTTAAATGTATTGCCACTTTGTTTTTAAACAAATTTTCCCCATTATTATTTTTAAATTTTTTTTTTTTAATTTAGGGTTATTTAGTGGGGCAATTCCCCACCAAATTTTTCTTTTTTTATTTGAAAACGATTTAATGTGTTTGGGAAATTTTTAACTTTTAAAACTGTATTATATTTTTTAAATATTTTTTAAAATTTCTTTAATAAATGTTTGGCTACCCAAAATTTGGGCTTTGCGCCATAAAACCCTACTCCCTCCCCTATTACCCTGTACCTAGAATGTACTTTCCACCACAAAAAATGTTAAACCCTATTAAAGCTTCTCATCCATGTCCGCTTCCTCACCCAAACCCAAAACCCCAACCCCCTTCCCCCTTTACAAAAAGAAATTTGAATTGAAAAAAAAAAAAATTTGGGGTAATAAAAAAAAAAAAAAAATACTTAAACAATAGTAGATATAAAATGACCCCCAAAAGACCGGAAACCAGCCTGATGAGTATAGAACGGAAGGAAATATATTATCACGACGTGGAGGATGAAATTGAACAACCTGATTATGTGAAAAAATGGAAAAAACTTATTTCAGGGGTCTTTTTCTTTTTAACTCCCCAAGACAGAGAAAATATTTTCTGAATACCAGTCAAACTAGTGGGGAATTTTTAACCAAAATCTGGTTTTTTTTTAAATATACTGAGAATGACTTTTAAGTATTTTAAGATTTTAAATTTCTTTAAAAGAAATTTTATTAACTTTTTTAAAATTTAAGAATGTTTGGCGGTTTTGCCAAAAATTGGGCCCTTTCGCCAAAACCCCAACAATCACCACTCACCCGGTAAGGCCGTGCCTGGTTCTTGGCCGTTGACGGCCAATGCCTCGTTGGGCCCGTGGGGGGTGGAGGAGCCAGGACGAAGTTGTTTCGGAAGGGGTCCAATGCTGCTGTGCCCGGGGAAAGGCCTCGTATTACCCACTCTCAACATTGACAAAGTTTCAACGACTGCCAGATTTGAAAACAATGAAATGTCAAAGAAATCGCCCTTTGCAATACAAAAAGCTCTCGTAGGAATAGGCCCCTCAGGGGGCTCACCTTCTTTAGGTGAGTACGGGTTTCACGCTCCCGAGGTGCCCTAGTGATCTTTTCCTCTTCCTAAGGGGTTTACTGTCTTTGGTAAACATGGGCTTCACGAACCCAGGGTACCCTAGTGATCTTTTCTATTTTCGGCCCTTCTCCTTGCCATTCAAATTTCCCTTTTCTTCTTTTTCTCCTCGTCTAGACCACAAAACCAATGTTACACAAATGAACTTTGTTAAAATTTGTTTTTCTATTGAAAACTCTTTTTTACTAACATATTATTGTTTACATTTGTATTGTGTTAGTTTAGTTCCTTTTTCGTATATTTCTTTAAATTTTGATTATGTTGCTTTATTTATTTTCGATTAACACCGTTGTTTTTTCAACGCGCATGTTTGCCGTGTGCGGCGTCCCGTAAGGGGGAAAATGGTGTTCTGGGGATCCTTGCGTTCCTTTGCCCACTCTTCTCCAGTATGGAGGAGGTTAGTGGCCTAGGATACCTCTGCGTTCCCTTTGGCCCACGCTTCACTGTAGACGGGTGGCAGGAGTGAGCCCGCTCCTGTCAATCGGCTGGTAGTACCTCTCTTCGGTATCCCCGAAGAGACACTGCTGTAGGGTTAGTGCTGCAGATAAGGGGTGGCGGGTTTACCCGTTGGATCCTCACCCTGGACTGTATCACTATCTTCTGGGGTACTCTGCAAGCGCCGTGCCTGGTTTTGGCCAGATGACCGGCACACTGCCTCCCTTGTTGGACTCCGTGGTGGGTGGAGGCACGCCAGGACGAAGTGGTATACGCGCTATTATGGATCCAAAGCTGCTGTGCCCGGTAAAGGCCTCGTATTACCCAACCTAAGTATTGACAAAATTGGACTAATGCAAGATTTTTATTACTTTCCTTACCGAATAATGACATGTCTACTAAATCACCTTTTGCTATACAGAAAGCACTAATTGAATAGGTGGTGAACCTAAATCAGTCAAAAGATTAAGATCAGGGATCTACTAATAGAAACTCTCTGCTATACAAACAAGTCTTTTCTTCTCGCAAAAACGTTTCTTAATTCACCTTTAATAATAAGTCCGCATAAAACTCTGAACTCGTGTCGTAGGGTCATTTCTGAACCTGACCTGTTGACCACTCCTGAACCGGAAATCCTTGATGGATTTTCTGAACAGGGTGTAATTCAGGTCAGAAGAATAACAATTAAAAAAGATGCTTCAATAATTCCGACCAAAAAATATAATTATAACTTTCAAAGCCCCAAACTTCCCTCCACAATTAAAACCGGCTACCTTTAAATGTAGCCCGT
>BMAV01006282.1:0-29717 GCA_019973955.1 Trichonephila inaurata madagascariensis
TTTTTTTGTTTGTTGGTTAAGTGTGTAGAACAAGTTTATCACAGACTTCTAATTCCTCGAATCTTCAAAGAAAAGGGTTCAAACAGTTTGTTAATGTTTGAAGATTTTTCAATCACTCTCATTGATGCACAGAAATTGTTCGGCATTAAATTAAGCAAGTTTTCAATAGTTTCTGATATCTTCAAAAAAATTTATTTCCTGGTTTGCTTACTAGGAAACTACGAATGGATCTTTTCCTTCAAAAAACTATTTACGCAGGTAAACATATATAATCTAACTAAACACAAAGCTCCGTAAACTTATTCCATTAATTGGTATGTTTCTGAGACATTTTATGAAGTAGTGCATTAAATTTAATTATAGCCTTTTGTTGAATCTTAACAATTCAACACGAAAAATCTTTTATATCTCGAATTCACGCTCGTATCATTCAAGACTGTTTATTTAATACCTACAATTTTTCATAGTGCTGTAGTAGATGTTCCAAGTTTGTCACGCATACGTAATTACGCGAATGGAGCAAATAAAGACTGAGATGTAACATTAGCTTGAAACATTCTTTGTAATATTGTATATATAGAGACAGAGAGAGAGCTTTCAAAGTAGAATGATTTTGTCTTTATTTAAGGTATCCGACTACGTTCGGAGATAAATTTTCAAAATTGATTTTCTGGATAATTTTATTGTTTTAAAATCATAAATAAGCTTAAAAAGTCATAACTATTAAATAACTAACAAGTATCGCCCTTTTTTGAAAAAAATTTTTTAGGAAAATTTAGCAAAAAAAATTTTTTTAAGTTAAGAAAAACGAGATAAATAAAAATAAATTGCACATTAAGCAATTTTAACGTCATTGATACACTTTTTGATCCCTCTGAAGTGTCACAAACAGCACAATAGTTTAAGAAATAAATATTTTATTAGCATTTAAATTTGATGGTCATGATTTTTCGTCAAATTTCATGCATGTTCTAATCTAAAATGGCTGTAAAATGTGATCAAATGTTTTGTAAGCTGTCTTAAAGCCCTTCTTAATATGTACACTTTGAGACCCATAGCATATAAAATGTTATATTTCAAGCATCTAGATTGGATTATTTAAAAGATATCCCGTTTTTCATGCACAAATTATCATGAAAAATTCATTCTTCGAAAAACGAATTTAAAAATTTTTTTATTAGTTAGGTAAAGTAAATTCTATAAAAAGAACTTAAAATCTCTCTAGTTTTATGTATTAGTCCTTCTTCCTGAATAATTAATTTCTTTTTTTCCCTAATGACCCAAACATCAAACACTTAAAAAGCACTTTTTCAACCTAGTCGGATACCTTAAGAACATATAGTTCTATTAGATATTAAAAATATTCATTTAAAAAAACACATAAAGTATTCTTTTCTTAAAAAAGTAATAAAAATCTTCACATTTATAGCTAATGATTTGAAGAATTACTTTGACCATCGTGATATTTGAAACTGTTTATAGCCTGCGGAATTTTTTCTAATATCTTATTTAAATAAGGAACACTTGTTGCTTAGTAATTTCAATGTTTTATTAAAATCTCTGCCTCGTCATCCATGGAAAATAAAGTTTTTGCTTTAATGTGTGTGTTTGTATAAACTTTATTTTATTGATTTAATTTTTTAAAAAAACACTTAGCCATTTCTCTATGAGATAGAGAGAATTTGTTCATCAATAAGATGAGAAGACTATTTAGAGTCATGATGTAAAAAATATGACTCATTTCCCTTAACTTTTTGATAACGCGCGCATACGGGAAAATTTTAAAAAATAAAATTTAGGTATGATTACAACTGTAGAAAGTATAATTCAATCTATATTAAGAAACGGGTACTAATTTTTCTTGTAATAATTCTGATACATACTCTCCACCTTGAAATAAGAGTGTCATTACATGGTATTTTGGTTCAAAATATATCCTCGTATATGCTGATACTTTCAAGAATAATATATTTCATGTTAGAGATATTTCATATAGATTTATTTTTTCATTCATTAAACTTTCGCTTGCACTCCTCTTTTTATTTAAGTATAAACAAAAGCTTTTATGATCTTGAAATTGTTTAAAACATCTAGATATAATTTCTGTAAGATCTTCTACATTACTTCTTTATGACAAAGAACATGTAAACTGAATAATAAATTTCATATTTTTGTTCTAATAAAGAAATAAATATATATTGGTGATAAAAACTTTTAAAAGACATTAAATATAAAAATTTTACAAAATCAAATTTTTTTACACCTTAATTCGCATAACTTAGGCATTTTTAATGCATTTGAATAACAATTTTATACTCCATTGTGCCATTTTAAAAAGATGTGGTTTTAGCTTTATTTAATGGGCGTATATAATTTTAATGTTATGCTATTTTACTATTAAGTTAACTATTAAATCAATCATCGTTTAATCTGAATGCATTTTTTGTCACACACACATATTCCAGTTTATTAACTCTAAATTACCAATATAGAGATTAACAATGTTTTTACGCTCAGTATATTGCTCTACAATTTCTTAATTCTCCGATTAAAAGTGGTACACATACTTAGAATTAAAACAAAACATTTTTAAATACTATAAATTTTTGTGTTTTTCAAAATAGTATTTGAATTGACATAAGTTACTTCTTAACGAATGCACTTGTTTTATTTCCTGTAATGACAAAATACAAAGACTGTATCAATTATGATAATATTGGCAGCGTTATCGTAACGAGAAAGAACGTTTTTATTTAATTAAGAGAAAGCTTAATTTCTTGGATTAAAAGAAATTTTCAAAGATATAAGTTGCCATTTCTTACACTTTTTGAAAAATTTCTTAAGAATATAATAGAACTGAGAGACATCGAGAAAAAATTTTGTATTCGAATATAAAAAAAGAACAAAGATATTAGCAGAAATTATGACAAAAGATTTCTCTCAGGAAATCATTTACATAAACGCTTTTGTTTGCTTTTTGACAGCGAACTCTGAAGAATATAATTATGAATAATGTAAAAATTATTAATATTTATTTTACCTCATTGTATTTGACTCAATAAACAAATTAATAAGTTGTATAATATAAAGATTTTTAATGCAGCATTTAAGTGCTAGTTTTGATTAATTTATAAATAATTCACGATGCCATTTATAAGTAACATAATTAACATTAATTCTTTTAATGTAAAAGAGAAAAGTTCTAAATTTATTCGAAATTATTGACATTTTTTGTGACAGAAGAAATGATTAATTCCCATAGGAAATATCAATGTAGTTAAATTATGGAAATCTGTTGTTTTCTTCGTGAACTAATATACAATGATATATTAGCATATTTAGACGAATTATTTGAAAAAAATAAAACTATTTTTTTTAATTAATGAAACGAGTACCTTGTGTGTATTATCCAAGTATATACATGTATTTAAAAGTATTGAGAGAAAAAGATTTCTGTAAGCGTAGTGCTAATTTCTCCAATCCGTTTGATCATTTCAATAACTTTCCTGGTATTTTTGTTACTCTTTTATTTATTTATTCTTTGCAACATTTCGTATGATTTAAAATGAAATATTTAAATGAATAATATAGAATTTTTATGTGGAATTATATATTTATTATGGAATACAATGGAATGAAATGGCGAATCGTCAGCAGACCTGAAAAAGGAGGAAACTTAAGTGCAGAATATATAGATTTAAATGTAACCTTCTGCTTTGGGTTCAAATTCTGCAAGCAATGAGACCAGACATATAAAAAAGAGGGTCTTAGCAGGGAAGTTGAAGATTAATTATAATTAATGATGCTTAATAGATGCATAACATAGCAACAGCTTTTCAGCTGAACTTCAGGTCATTACAGAATCCCAAATTTCAAAAATTACTGTTTCCAGAAGGCTACATACGATGGATCTGTTTGTACGAAAACCTGATGTTTGTATCCTGCTCGTTTCATGGCACAGAAGAGCCTATAAATTCTTAATATGATGGCATTGATATAGGAACGGACATTTTAGTTGGAATCTTTCTGTTCATTGATTCCACTGAAACATTGACATTGGAACGGAGATTAATTGAAATCTTTTTGTTCATTGATTCCTCTGGAACATTGATATTGGAACGGGAATTAGTTGTAATCTTTCTGTTCATTGATTTCTCTGGAACATTGATATTGGAACGGGGTTAGTTGGGATCTTTCTGTTCATTGATTCGATTAGAACATTAACATTAGAACGAGGATCAGTTGAAATCTTTCTGTTCATTGATTGCATTGAACATTGATATTGGACCGAGGATTAGTTGGAAATTGTCTGTTCATTGGTTCTAATATTAGGTTGATCCATAATTATCCGGCGTTTGTATCAGCGTTTTTCATCAGTGAAAAAGCGTTTTGTTTGGTTATTTTTGTATAAAAATAACCTTCTCTATTGTTTTAGAAAAATGCGTTTCGAAAACAATATTTTGCCATATTATGCTCTACCACCGAGAAAGGATGGAAAGCAGCAGAGTTATTTCGCGATCTCAACGAACTTTTTGGCAAAGGAACAATCAGCGAAAGTCAGTGTAAGGAGGGTTCTTCCGCTTCAAATCCAGGTGATACCAGCTTGGAGGATAAGCCAGGAAGATGTTCGCCATAAGATTTGGTCGATCATGCTCTTCTGGCAGCTGTGGAAGAGGACGAGAACCTGACAACACGAATGCTGGCTGAAGAGTTCAATTTCAATCAATCCACGGTCGTTCGTCACCTGAAAAGCTTGGAAAAGTGTGTAAAATCCTGGATGGGTACCCCACGAGCTTTCCGACAACAACAGAGCCAATCGCGTTCGAATTTTCACCGAGTTACTGTAGCGAAACGAACAAACACCATTTTTGAAGAATCTCGTCACTGGGAATGAAACATGGCTTCTCTTCAAAAACGTCAAAAGAAGGAAAGGTTGCGTTTCGCCAAGTGTTTCTCCCAAAGGAATACCGAAACATATCAACTGTAAAAAGGCTATGAGGTGTGCGTGGTGGGACAGAAGTGCTCTGGGAATCGAACGTCTGACAAGCAAATGGGAAGCAGTAATTGAAGTAGACGGTGACTACTTTCCCGAATAATCATTTAAGCATGTTTTTGTCGAATATTGTTATTGATTTGTTAAATAAAATTTGTTGGAAAAACACCGAATAATTATGCATCAAAGCAATAGAATATTGATATTTGAACGGGAATTAGCTGGAAACTGTCTGTTCATTGGTTCTATAGGAACATTGACATTGGAACAAGAATTAGTTGGAATATTTCTGTTTACTAATGAAACCGGATTCAACCAAACTACTAATTCTGCACTTTTTACTAGATGGATGTAGCAAACTGGTACATGTACTCCATCAATTGAGATAGAGACTGGTATGACCTCGGGTGTTTGATGGTCGAACAAACATCACACATTTTAAGATTAGCATACATAGCAGAAACTGTGTATATTGCGGGACTTAAGCATGATATTTTGGTGCCTTTCTTTTACTTTTTTAGGGGTACAGTTTGCCCCTAACAACACTCATTCATACGGAATTCATCTAGTTGGTGAATTTATAAAACGTGAGAAAATTCGTTATATGAAGTATCCAGCACTCTGTGGAGTACATTTAGGCCACGTTTACATTCCTAATAACTACTACTAAGATAAACTAACTTATGTAACATCATTATTAAGTTAAATTGTATTTTCAGATGTAAAATGTTTTAAAAAATCGATTTCGTTGTGAATTTTGCAAGAATTTTATATGGCAGAAAATGTGTGATTGTATTTTTTCCCTTTAAATGAGCGCATATTGATAGTACAGCCCCATTGCAAGTTCGTAGGTTATTGGTGGCACCATCTAGTGGTGGCTCCCACTACCGAATTTTTGAAGCTTAAATTAATTCAATTCAAGCTCTAGTCGGGTGCTAAATATTTTCAAGATTTAATTTTGCCAAGATTTCCAGATCCAAATTGATACTCAAGATATCTTTAACATGTCGCATAATCATATGATATGCGTGCCTATGATTTTCGCATCCAAAAAACTTATCGACTCCAGCTGGGATCGAACCCATAACCTTGGGTTTGTAAAGCGGTCATGCTACCCCTAAGTCACCGACCAGACAATGAGATTCTAATATGCACTAAAAATAGGTGTAATTAATATTAGATCCAGAGCATGAAAAAAAATCGTATAAATTAGGAAAAAATTGTAGTTTTTTGGAAGTAAACTAAGAAAAAATAGTTTTCTAAGTGATAAACTAAATTGGTTAGAAATGCGGCTAAATAAGCTTTTTATATTTAATTTGATTAAATTTTTATAATTGATTTAAATGTAATTAATTAAGTATATGATAGCATAAATATAATGACATTAGTAAAAAAATGTGAATAACAGTTCATTCATGTAAAATTAATATCTGAACGTACCAATTTAATATAAATTTAAAATGAGCAATTTCTAATATATAAGCTTTAATGCATCTTATGAGGATGAGAGCAAAATAAATTTTAGTAACTAGAAAAGCAATTGGAAAAATGGTTATAATAAAGTGTTATTACATTATTTAAAATTTGGTATTGTTATATGCTATGCTTGTTGCAAAGTATCACTTCTATCAATAAAAAATAACTTTTCTGTAAATCTGGAAAGTGTAAAGATTTAATCTTTTTAACCTTAAAAATTCCATGAAAAATTATAATTAACGTCTTACATTATATAATTATGAACTAATTGCTCTCATTGTATAATTTTAATAATTAAAAGTATTAAGCCTCTTTAAAGTTTTATTGGATACACTTACTTTTCCTTAAAAAGATAAGTTTATAGTTTTTTTATTATTTTATATAAAGGGATAAAGTGTTCTTAGCAAGCTCTTAAGAAATTTAACAATGGAAATTTTAATGAAATACGTCAGTTAAATATATTCAGAATATTTAAGAACCACGCTGCAGAAGATAAAAATTCTTTTTGTATAATAACATATGTATCGGGATATATAAATAATATTTTTTTTATATATGCAGCAGTTAACTGAAGAATTAACTTTTTTAACGTACATATTTTTTTCATTATTTCTTATTTCCATTTTATGTATTTTTAAAATATTTGTGTATTCAATTTATGATACATAATCTTCCATAGATAACTTACTATTGGAAGCTGAACAAAGCTTTTAATTATAAATAGCTTTTAATTAGAGCCTTTAAATGTTAAATATAATTTATTAATACCTTTGAATTGTATCTAAGTATAGTTAGATTATAAAAGGTTTAATGAGTTATTTATTGTCAGCAACAATTTTAACCATATATATATTTGCGGAGAGTATTTAATTAACTCCAGATCTCGGTCGCGGGGAATGACTAGCTAGTATGCCTAGGCTATGACTAGGCTGACTTTCTATGAATAGGCTACATTTTCCCCTTGTGAACGACTTTTGTTTGATTGCTGAGTTGTACGACTCATTATGGTTTATAAATGTAAATGAACATAATATATAGAAAAAGAAAGGAGCATCTGCCATCTTTATTTGATGAAGTTGAAACTTTGGAAAAAGAAATTGATCAAGCAAGGGAAAAACCTTATGAAATAATGGAGTTGATATCGAAAGTAAGTTTCAGAAAACAGATGAACACGAAACGTTTGAGTCGAAAGGAAGATATTCAGATGCCACCTTAAGAACTCCGTCAAAAAGTATATGAAGTCACAAGCGAACAACATGACACATTGCGCCATGTCAAAAAGACACACATAAGAAAAAAATTCAACAATCTATTTGTCGATTGTTTAAGGACAATAAAACTACGATAACTTGAACAAAATATGATAGTTTTCCCTACAAAGTATTATTTCTCCGTCATGTTAGCGAAAAGTGTCTGTGATTTGTGGCCTTAGTTAAAATCACGCTCATCTGAAACATATTGGTTCAGTTTGAATGGATTTTTCTGAAATTATTTAATAAAAATTGAGAGTCCTTAATTAGGTAAGTATAATTTCTCTTGATTATATTATTCACTGGGATTACTATTTTTATCGTGTACAATAAGAATAATTGTAAAGGAAGAACTGGGGTGACTCAGCCACCCCACAGGATCACTAATGTTATTATCAGAGCGTGTGATTGCACAAGGGTTAAGAAATAGCTATTATTTGACTATATTACTATTATATTGCATGCAAATGTATGCATTATGGGGTTTTAAGATTCATACATTACCATTCAATAAAATCGAAATGTTTACTTTTGTAAAAGGCTAATTTTATCTAAGAATGATTTTGCTACACATATTCGAAAATCAGTTTTCAGTTCTTAAAAATCTGGTGTGAAAAATTGCAATTTAATTAATATAATTAATTAATTAATATATATATTTATATTTGTTATTTAAATTAATTCGAAAAGGAAATATTAAGATTGTTCCTCTTGAGTTTTTTTTTTATTAAAATAGGCTTCTTTCAAAATATATAATTCTAGGTTAAATACGTATAAAAGCCTATTTACCTGAAAACTTCCATTAAAAATTGTAACTTTTCACATAGTTGAAACTATTAAAAATAAAATATAGAAATCCTAGAAATATTTGAAGCATTTCACTTCTGTAAAACTCATAAATAAGATACATTATGCACACACACACATGTATTTAAATATTAAATTTATTTTCGGATGGCAAATTACATTATTAAAAATAATAAGAAATTGGTATTAGATATCCAAAATATTTCGTAACATTCTTTTTTAAAAGTATTTTTAAATAGTAATAAAATACCTAAGAACACATTACTCCAGATTTCAGGAGCCTCAATAACTGGAAAAGAGTATAAAACTCCATTTCGAAAAATCTCACGACAGAACTATAAAAAAAAAAATTTTAAAAAATCTGTGAATGCATACAAAGCTTGTCAGAAATTCCTTCGAGACAATAAAACGTAAAGGATGATGAAATGCAGACAATATTTAAATAAAGTTGAATTGCGATCCAAACGAAGAAATTCTTGCTTCCATCTCTCTTCCAGAAAAAAAAAGGAAAATAAAAGATGAAGAGTAGTCAATCTACAGCGATTGAAAATAGGGCAAACTAAAGGAGGATAAAAAGGTTTCTAGAAGCCATTATTTTCCAAAGAAGAATGTAAAACTTGTTAAAAACGAAAGGTAGAAAAGAAAATGGCTCAAAAACAGAGACAGAACTTATTGATTACTTACTCCATTCTTTTACCCATAAATCTTCTCTAAAAGAACTTTCTCCCGGCAAATTGGTCAGTAGTTTTCGTTGCATAAACTCCAGTTTTCCAGAATAATGCTATTACAAGATTAGAGAATAGGTTTCCAGTGATATATTTTAAGGGACGTTTTTACGACCGGAGATTTTTATTGTGGATGGAAT
Source organism: Trichonephila inaurata madagascariensis (assembly GCA_019973955.1). Classification (NCBI taxonomy): domain Eukaryota; kingdom Metazoa; phylum Arthropoda; class Arachnida; order Araneae; family Nephilidae; genus Trichonephila; species Trichonephila inaurata. The sequence goes on from BMAV01006282.1 coordinate 9,392, forward strand.
GCCTATGGAAGGGAAATCATCCAAATAAAAGTTATCTGGAATGGCGGAGAAGCGTTTTTACATTAAGACTGTGATTTGTCAGATGTTCTTTTTATATGCAAAATTGTTCTTTTATTCCGAGAAGTGTACAGTAAAATTGATTCTTAAAGTGAAAATACATAATTATATATCAGGCGAAAAAATAATTGCTTAATTCTTCCATGCCCTGTATTTTTGACAAAAATAATGCCCAAGAGGGAAAATATTTTATATAGACCTCACAAAATTATAATTATTGAACAAAAGCTGGTACATTTTAATAATATTAAATACTTTTTCAAATAAAGGGTGCTCAAAGTTTAAAAAAAATGTGGTACATATTTTGTACCACTACACTTCAAGCAGAGCATGATAGTTCTGGAAACATTATTTTCTTCCTCCCTAGGAACAAAGGTATTTTTAGATAGTTGGAAAATAAATAAATACACTTCCTCCTTTTATGTCCTGTTATTCATTCTATATATTAAAATATTTTCAGTTTTTCCTAGTCTAATGTTGTAAGCTTCATTTTAATTTAATCCTAGTTTATCTAATGTTTTTTTTATTTTTAATTTTAAATTTTCTATTCTATAAATTATTTTATTTTACCTTGTTTTTATTTAGTCAACATATATAATAAGTGCATTAGTTGTATTTATTTTTTTCCTGAACACGAGCTATAACTCATTCAGGAGATATGTGTGATTTTGTATGTACTATTATTTAATAAATATCATTATTATTTAAATATATAACGACAAATCTATCTGGCACAGTAAATATGTCAATTATTGCGAAAAAGTAAGCAGAATGCATTTTGTATTTTTTAAGAACATGGGCTTCAACAACGTGGTGGTACATTTTTTAGACTCTCATATTTTCATATTTGCAATGTATATGTGAGGTACTAATTATTGTAATATTGATTTATTTAGTTATACAATATATGTACTTACCTGATTGTGTCAAATGTCACAAGAATCCCTGTCATTTACACTAATAAATATACAACACAGTCACTTCAAAAAACATCACTCAGTAGACTCACAGCTGATCAAAGAATGAATTACTGCATAAGCCCATTGCACGCAATTAGATTCTAACATCTGTTGGAAACTTGAGTAATTGCTAGGAGTTTACCTCTGTAGTGGTTCAGAGAATGTACCATCTAGCATCACTTTCTGAGACATTCGAACAAGTGGTACGTTTTATGTACCACCAAACAATAAACGAAAGAGAATTGGTGGTACAATATATGTACCACCAAGCATGAAAGAGTTTAAGTTAAAACTGTGAATTAATTGAAATATGAATATAAATCACATAAAGATTACCCTGTCAAGTTAATATAATAAATTAAAACAATTTTTTAAAGTACATTAGTGTACAGAATATTCATGATGAAAAAATTCTTACTAGATACTGTTTAAGTAACATAAAATACCATTCATTTAATCTAAAACTTTTATAACCTTAAGAACAGGAAATAACATCTGTATTCCTTTGAAAATTTAGCTTCACTTGTAAAAAATGTAATGCCAAAGTTAACAACTTAAAAATGGAATAGCAAAGTAAATTTAATCCGGGTATTTTTATTTACATTTTCTGATGAGAGAAAGAAGAACCCTTCATTTATATCATGCTTACATATTATGAAAAAAACATAGAATAATCAGTATCCCGAAACTTAGATCGTAAAATGTATACACGAAGATGAAATATTCGAATATTTCATGATAATATTACATTTACAAAACTTAATAAATATATTTGAATAGAGATTATATATATATACACTAGCGGGTCCGATATACGTTGTCCTGTACACACATCTTAAATTCAAAAATTCCAAATTTTTATGAATAAGCTTTAAACATTTTCGAGTCCACTGGAACAGACACAAAAAATTTCATCAAAATCGGTCCAGGCGTTTAGGAGGAGTTTAGTCACATAAACACGCACAGAAGATTTTTATATATAAAGATATACCACGTCGTGGCTTTTCTTGCCGCGCATTAGCGGAATAAATAGCACACACAGGTAAAACAATTATGTGTTTTAGGGTTTTTAATTAATATCTTTTAACTAATTGCAATATCGGACCGAATTGTGAATCTAAACCATTCTCGAGTCCACTGGAAAAGGCACAAAAAATGTCATCAAAATTGGTCCAGGTGCTTAGGAAGAGTTTAGTCACATATACACTCACAGAAGATTTTTATATATAAAGATATACAACCTAACCCCCTTATAAAGATGGGTAGGACGCAGTATATTCTTGTATGCTTTAAATTGAGAAAGAATTCTTTCGAGTCAGGAATTATAAAAATTGTGCGAAACATCTACTAGTCAATGTTTTAAAATTTCCATTTAACTGGGGTGTAATAATTCACTAATAGCATTTTTAACTGGTGAATAAAAATGAGTCATCTCTAAATATGGATAGTTTTTTGTAGTTGATTATTATAGAAGTTCCAAAAAGTGTAAAATTTTTGTATACTTTTGACACGGGTTTTGGAAATAACTCCGAAATAACGAAAAAAATGTTAGGTTTAAATGAATTTGTTGAAACAGGGTGAAACTGTAATTGACAATATCTCTCTATATCAGGGTATCCAACCCAAATGACCTTGCTGGCCACTTCGAAGAAAACATTATAATCTCGCGGGCCGCACATAAAAATATGTACCTTTATATCAGATTTGGAAGCAAAAAAGCATTTATTGAATTGTAATATAAAACAGAATGAATTATTATTATTGTTTTCATTATTTTTCCTGTATACAGACATAGATAATATAATATTATTTATATAATATAATAATGCAGTCATCAAATAATGTTTAAAATATTACAGTTGCCATTTTCTTGAAAATTACGGTGTTCTTTTTTTGAATTGATCTTTTATTACTCATTGTTGGAATTAGATTGTGCTGTCATTCGCAAGCGATTAAGAGTATACGTTGCCCTTTATCTTAACAGCTCTGAATAATTTTTTTTTAACTTTAAAAAACATCTGTGACTGTGTCTTGCCTTTTGGGCACTCTAAACAGAAAAGGAGGAGTAGAAATGAAAGTCGCCCACAGAGAGAATCATGTATCATCCGTAATAAAGCATATGCATAATGTAATTCGGAATTTATAAAAATAATCATTTATTATAGAAAAATCAAATGTAACTGTTTGATAAAATATAAATCTATTTTAATCTAGAAATCATTTCTATTATCAAAAAGGATTTATTTTAAAACAAGAACAGGTAACAGGCAAATACAATGCATATTTTTATATATATATTTATAAATTTGTCTTCAAATAAATTTCAAAATGAAAAAAAACTTTAAAAGCCTGATATTTAAAAAAAATTTTAAAAAAGAGACAGCGGGTCGCAACTTACGTACTGGCGGGCCACATGCGGGCCACGTGTAGGACACCTCTGCTCTTAATAAAGCAGTTTTTCTTAATGGTGTAATAAATTTTTGACGTAGTTTAGAATAGTTGCAACAGATGGTTCCTGGATATTTTTAAATAAATTTATTCTTGGCTACGGATATTTTAGAATTACATAATACATGTAAATTACAATTTTACAACTTGAGTAATACGTATGAACAGTTGTATTATTTGTACAATGGGAGTTGATCCACCATTTAGTGGGCAGGGAGTACTAGTGCACAAACCCTAGTATGTTTATTTTAATCGCAATAACATGCATTATTGTATCATTAAAACTTTTAATTTTTAATTTGTCATAAGTCCCATAAAAGGAATCAAATAAAAACATTTAAAAAATAAAGCAGTTGTATCAATGTATTAATCACTTTTACAGAGATTCTTTTCTTACTTCTGATTAAAAGCTTTGGGTTCGAGAATAGTTTGTTGAATTGTGTTTCCTTTAATTAATCAAAAGTGAAACCCCTCGCGAGGTATATAGAGGGAAATTTTTAATTCACTGAAAAAAATTACTTTCAATTAATTGCTTCACTTAATTAACTTTAACTTAATTAAAAGAATTTATTTAAATTAAATGCTTTTATGTGTTACGTAAGACAAACCTAGAGGTTACTTTCAGATTCAAAAACAATATTTAATTTCCTTAAATTATATGTATTTTATTTTCACAAAGCTCCTGTATTGCACCAGCAATGTGTGTCGATTACATTTTAGTTGTATTTTTCATTGGAATTTTATAAAATATCCATTGTTCAGGTATAGCCACAGATTTTGTTTAACCACCCAATCAATTTAGTATTTCCATTTGTGTGGTAACGGTTCATGTACGCTTTATATTTTTAGAACAAGGTGTATGTATGTGTGTGTTGTTGTTTAATCCCTTAACGGCCGGTTAAGAGTTACGCGATTTACTCCTCAGTGCGACCATTTTTCACATAGGCCAGGTAAGTGGCGTATTGGGTGGAAAGGTAAAACGCAAATATGCAAATTTTTCTCTGAAATAAGTAAATCCTTCCAAAACGGTATCAAGATCATTTTATTGCATTGCAAACTCTTCGAAATATTTTAATGATAACAGCGCAAAGAAAAGAATCATATTTCAGAAAGACGTATATATACGTCCGGGTCACACAATGCATATATTGATAAAACGATGTTAAAGGGAAAATTTTGTACAGAATAATTATAGAAGATAAAGTGTAAAATGGACAAAATGGGTTCACATTTTACGTTGTATGTAACATTTGTTGACCCGGACTTGAATAAGACATAAAAAGGTGAGTACTTTATCTAAAGAATATCTAATTGAATTCTAAATTTTGGTTTAGTCTAGTTAAGAAGCGATCTTCATTAAGAGCATAATTTACTAAGACACATAAAAGTTGAATTTATACTTGATGATGAAAATGTAAAATAAATGATGTTAGGACTAAATTAGCTTCTTTAGGACACATAACTGCTCATTAATAACTCTTTTCAATGAAATTTTAGAATTTATATTTACAGACGATAAAGGATAAACTTATTCAGACGAATTTCAATCTGTAGAAATGTAGAGAATAAAATTTGATGATGCTCTGTTTCACGACATTTTACTTCCAGAAAGTAAATACAACCATATGTAAATACATTAAGTAGTTAGAAATCGGTGGTAATAACAACAACTCTAACTCTAACTCTAACAGTAATTAACGAAGAACTCTATCTAGTTACATAGCAGATGAGGAAGTAATAGTTGTAAAAAGTTAACAGAAAGTATACCAACTTTTTAACTAGCCAATACATATTCTTTTCTCTCTTTACTTGTATATCTTTATGCATGGAACAATTATAGTTTTCGCTCTTGCAAATTTTAGTTTTGTTAAAATCAATTGCTCTTGTAAATTTCTTTAATGAACAATTTATCTCAGTATGCCTCCTTTTAAATAAAATTAAATTGTACAAATTTATTTAATAGGTTCTTTAACATGATTCTGGAGCCCCAAGGAATAAATTCTAAAGTTATTACAATTCCGTACATGTTGTTATTGCAAATTTCCAATACTTAATAGAGCTTAATTAGATCCATGATCTTTCTCACTCGTAAAAATCAAGACGAGCATCAGCTTGCTTGTCTGGTCCAAAGCAATCAAGGATGTGGTTGGAAGTCGCCTGTGTGGGTGAAAAACTTGATGCAGGTTGGGAAAATCTTGCTATCATTAAAGTAGGACAATGAACTAAAGTGACCACTGATTAATCCAGTGCTTCATATAAAACTTTCTATACTTGCGACTCAATTTTCAATCATAACTTTCCTCGCGCCCCCCTCCATATCATATCAATGTATCGAATTCAAACTTAATATACTTTGACTTAAAGGTACAAGGCTACTCTAATTATAAACCATACAAATTATCAAGATAAATGCTAAATTTTGTGTATAATTTTATGACATGCCGAAAGAAATCCCTGGTAGTTATTAAACTTGTTCTTAACTTAGTACTGTTAAATTAATTATGAAACACATTGTGAAGTACTGATACATGTCTAAGTGTACTATATCAATATAAATATGTATTTTATTTTTTATTATGTCAAAATATATTTCTTTATTTTTTTTTTTTTTCTTTTTTTTTTTTTTGCTTCCTTTCAGTAAATTAATATTTTTTTTTAAAACAATAATCTTTTATTTTCGACTTTTTCATAAGCTCGCCCCCTGTAGAGTTATCATGTCCCCCTAGGGGGCTTGGCCCACAGTTTGAGAAACACTGGATTAATCTACTGAGAGCTTTTTGCTCATGCCTGCTTCTAGGGACGTCTTAAATCTTCTTGAGGCTCTGGGCCTACACAAATGTTGACCCCCAAAAGTATACAGTACATACTCGTACGTTGTAACACACAAATACTCATACAAACAATAAACTAAAGCAAATTAATGCGCATGACTTACAATCGCACAAACAGGCTCGACCGACTGCCACATTTCGACTAAAGGAATAACGATGGCGTATGCCTGTATGTGAACGATGGTCTTGACATTTAGCAATTGATATATTGTCCGAAATTCCCAGTTTTTCGAAGAATACAACCTGAAATAACATTTGACCGTTGAAATTATTCGAATTATTATCTTATTAAGGCTGAGTCGAGAGCTAGATGAGGCTCTTATTGCGGAGGAGGCTCTGGGCCCTGGCCCAGTTGGCCCATGCCTTAAGACGTCCCTGCTTGCTGCATTGAGGAGACAAAGCACCAATAGGTGTTTTTCCTTATATGACTGGTGTACGGGAGAGGTGGTCCAAATGCACTATTAGAATTGTTAGTCCGAGAAAATAATTCCATATAAGTCAGTGAATTAGAGACCATCAATGATTTTCACTAGCTATTTCTTTGGCAAAAATGTCAACCATCTCATTACCATGGATGTCTACGTGAGACGGAATCCATTGAAGGTGAACATCCCGAAATAAAAATAAAAGTTTCGGGAGGTTTCGTGAATTGTTTTCTCCAGCACTAGAAATGATGTATGAGTGTAATGAGACAGGAATAAAAAAAGAATATAAAAATCCAAACATGAATGTACGCCAGATTACACACCCTCACACACATGCATGTGTATATATATACAGCAGAATGTCGGGATCAATTAGGACCGGACACCATTCGGATACGCGATTGTTCGGATAACCGAAACCCGAATGCGATCCATGCAGTATATGAAACCGGACACTATACGAATATTGAAAATCATCACATGCGGGAAACGTGGTTGAAGAAAGGGCAAAATAGGTGCAAAATGTCGCAATTTTACCTTTATTGTGGAAATATAATCACTTATTTTTCGCTGTAACATTGTATGCCTTCGTTTTTTCGCTGCAAGGTCTCTGAAAAAACTGGTCCGGATATTTGACGCTCCGGATAATAAACATTCGGATAAACGATGTTCTACTATATAACCAATTTTATCCTTAAATTATATCCTATTATCTCTATTGATCCTATGTAATATGTAAAGCTTACTTGTAAGTTTGTATAATACTTTTGTGTGTGTGTGTATGTCATGTGTCATTTTAATTAATTTTTTTGTATTTCATGTGTTAAGGTTTTTAATGTTGGTTTTGTATTGTGGTTGTGGGTTTTAATTTTTGTAATTTTGTTTTGTGTTGTTTGTGTGTGTGTTTTTTTTGTGTTGTGGGGTATGTGTGGATGTTGGTGTTTGTAATTTTATTATAATCCAAACTTTCAAATTAATTTAATTTCTAATTTATAAATGTTAGGTGTTAATTCTTTTGATTTTTACTGTAGATTATTCTTTATATTTCTTAGAAAATTTAATTTAGTTAAATTAAAAATTCGAACATTTATTAATTTTTTCCATTTATATATATATAAGGCATAAAGCAGGTTGCTTGAAAAATTTAAAAAGGCATCATCTCTAAAGAACTTTTTTTTCTAATTTATCACTATGTATAGCTGTTCTTCTTTGACCTATTACTTGTACATTATTCTTACATATTTCTTAGCATTAAATAGAAACCTTAAAAATTTAGCATGTTATTAATGATTATCTATCCATTTATATATATATGACAGGCCCCAGGCCTGCTGGTAAAATGAAGAAGGCATCATCTCTATAATAACTTCTTTATTTTGCTTTAATCACATAAAATCCAACATGGCGGCCCTTTGGCGCGCAACCGAGTAGAACATTAATTCGACCAGGAGTCACCAGCTAAGCCTTTTTGAGTATGCGTTCTTCTTCGTCAGCGCTCGCTCCACCTTTACATAGGCTTATTTACCCACAAATCCTTACGCGATAGTAAAGAGTTCACTCTTTTTTTATTTGTTACTTACTTAATTTTGAAGCTAAACTCTTCAAACCTGACATATATATATATAGAGAGAGAGAGCACAATTCAGAAAAGAGAAACAACACGACAAGAAATTGCACTATGACTATAAAAAAATTTAATTTGATTCGCGTATTTTCAAATATTTTGTATTTTCATATCCGATGATTAAAACTCAAAGAAATTTATACTATGATACAATACATAATTTATAACTGTTTTTCGCTTATTGAAACCAGATTAATAAAAAAACCATTTTACGCATAATCAACATACTTTTATTATAATTTTTAATTGTTTTCTTCTTGTCACTTTAAATAGAAGCAATCAAGATTATTAGAAAAATTAAATTTCAGAATTAATTAACATATCATTAGTTTTAATTTCTAAAAACGTTTTTATTGGTTTAAATTTGTTTAAAAATGTACGAGATATCATTAAAAATTATTTAAAGGAATTCATTCTTAATTCAAATACTGTTTATTTACTATATGATCTAAGCGTTCGAGATGACTTCTACGACTGATATTTGAAATCAAATAAAAGTGAACATATTCGAAAAATATGCATGTTAAGTTTTATTTTCATAATTGTGGATTATTTTTCCTCATTTGTTTGATATTTTTAAGCTGCCATGTAACAACTTTACACTGTGCAATCAATTTAAATGTGTTGTAGTGGATAATAAATCAAAGAATTTATTTATATAAAAAGAAATATTTCCTTTTTCCATCACACATATCAGTGCCCTTTCAAATTCAAATTTCTTGGCTATGTTTTTTTGTTGAAAAGAAACTCAGAAAAAGGAAGAAACTGAATCGTGGCTTCCTTGGCAAACAATCAAATGCTCTGAAATGCGAAATGGGATGTATTATATTTAGCTATAAATATTTATTTAATTTTAGTATTACAGTGCAATTTGAGAATGTCACAACATTTGAAATAATAGAATATTTATTCAAACTATTTGAATATATTTTTTCATCCCTAAAGAAAACATTTATGCTAAATCAACGATCACAGTTTGGTTTTTTGTCATTATTTTATGTTGAGTTCTTGTTTCTCAGATTATGTGCAGTTGAGAAACTTTAAATCGAAACTCATGACAGAGATGATAAGCATAATCTATATAATTATACAACTATGCTTTTTGTTTTATGGATTGTTTATTTATTTTGCATTTTAGGCATATACAGATTTTTTATTTGTTTCATAAGAAATTAGAACTAACTATTAATAAAACATTTTTACATCTTATGTAGAATATTTATCATTGCATTTTCAAATACTTATGCTGTTATACATAAAATTTGAAGGGATTGTCCAAATTAATGAATTAACGTTTCAATTGTTACCTATTCAGCAGATTTAGACTTCTCGGATTATTTTATATTCCAAAACTTGAAAAAATGGCTCAATGGTCAAAGATTTTCCAACGATGAAGGAGTGACGTCGGCAGTTAATGGGTATTTTGAGGAGCAAGGCAATTCTTATTATAAAATTATATCCTTATTGAACAACTGAAAGGAGATTACGTTGAAAAATAAATACATTGTTTCCAAAATTCTTGTGTTTCTTCATTCTGTTGGGTACTTCCTGGACCACTCTCATACATCTCACTGTGTATCAGTCAGTATTGCTTTCATTAGAAAATGTATTTTCCCAAATAAAACTAGTGTTAAGTGATATTAATTTTCCATTTACTAATTCTTTGTGAAGGTCACGTGTTTATCATTTTATTTATGATAAGGCTTTATTTCATGTAGAATATGTAATCGGAGACTGAATGTGCCTATCAAGACTATTAATTATTTTAATCATATTAATTATTTTTCATTAAAGAAAAGAAAATTGAAATTATTCATCTCAAACAATCATAATAAAAATAAGTTAGTATTTTATGCTTTAATGTACCTCCATTAGAAACGATTATGTTATTTAAAACCTGAAAAGATATCAATTTATATTTTAAAGTGTGTCAATCTCTAATTCTAAAATTTAACGTCAAATTTTATTATTCTCTTACAATCAATATTATCTTTCTTCAGCACCTTTTGAAATATCAGTTCCTAAGTCAAATATGCGTAAGAACAAAAAAATGATGATAAATAATTAAATATAAGTCATTTTACTCATAATAACTTAGGTTTTTATTTTAATAAATGCATATTAATTGAAATAAATAACATGCAGAACCTTAAATGTTGAATACTGTGGTTGAGGGATAAAGCATAAATTATCATTTTTTTTTTAAACAAAAATTTTATGCTGCTAAAATTATTAACTTTAAAAAATAATTGTAAAATGAAAAAAAAATGGAAATTTACATGTACGTGCATTAGTTTGAGCATATGTGAGTAAAAATTGTCCAGAATAATCATCCTTCGACTTAAATTTCATAAATTTCAAAAAAGCTAATCAAGATTTTTTTGTTTTGGTTTCTTCTTTTTTCTATAGAAAAAAGCAAATATATTTTTTGGATTCTATAACTTCTTACTTTTCTTACTATTTTTTTTATACATTACGTTATTATTAAGGAAATAAAAATAATACATACAGCTGAGGAAGTTTTTCTAGAAAACATGATGAAAACTTAAAGAGACGAGCAGTATTTTTGTAAGCAAATATGCTCTTATTATTTAGTTTCAAAATAATATTTAATATATATTTTTTTTATTTTTGCTCATATTGTAATTAAAATTAGCAAGTTAAGATTTTTGTCTGCTTCTTCATTTTTTCTTTTATATCTTGCCTCAATTTTTTCGTGTTTTTAATTACATCTCAATAACGTCTGGGTGTTTTGTTGTTGTTTTTCATAATCTTTAGCTCTTTTTTTTTTTTTTTTCCAAAAATCTTAATTTATAACGACTTTTTAAGATTTAATAAAAATTTATGTGTTAACTGCTGTTACATAAATAATTGAAACTTTCAGATTTTTAAAAAAATTCTCCCAAGCAAATTTTTAAAATTGATGGGTTTTTTTATTATTATTTAACCAGTTTTCTTTTTTTTTTTTTCTTTTCTGAAGGAACTGTTATTATAATGCGTTGGGTAAAAGTGAAATGAAGTTGAGTCCTACCTCTTCAACAACTGAGATATTACATCAGAATGAAAGGAGGTGAGATCTTACCCCTCAACATCAGAACTAAGAGACTCTTCAAGTTTTTAATTGTTCGCTTTAAAGTATCCGACTACCCTAAAATCGTGAATTTTGCCAAAATTTACAATTTATATCATTTTATTTTAAATGCCATTTTATTATCGCGAGTGATTGAGTTATATTTTCGCACTCGAAGCATCTACGGAAGAGTACGTTTTACTCTTTCCATTTACATTTTTTCAATATATATTAATATGCATGAATTTTTATTTAAAATTTCAATAACTGTAGCATAAAAATAATATAATTCTATAAAATAATTGTAAATTATAATTTTTTAAAAAAATTTTCAAAACATTTTCCAGATGGGTATATCCAAATCATTTTCCAGATATGATTTCAAAACATTTTCCATTCTCACTATGGGTAAAATTCATGTGACGTCATTAATCACACGATAACGACAACCATTTGTTTCTTGTCAATCAGTTTAAAAACTCATGTGACTTCACAGTCCCGCAATAAATTAAATCATGCGTTTCCAGCTAATCATTTCATGTGAACTTCGTTGTTACCAACTTCTACTTTTTGCAGAAACTTTATCTTAAAAAGTATATTTTGTCAACAATAATAATGTACATAGGTGTACAAAATGCATGCATAAAACAAGTTGTTATTTTTTAAATTTTAAAATCTTTCTGATGAATTATTTTATACCCATTATGAAATTTGAAATTTTATCAAAGTCTTACGAATAGAACAAATGCAAGTTAGTTTAATGTCAGTTTTGAATTCAATGGAGAACAAATGTTTATCTTTATCAGTGACCTTCATGAATTTAACCCAGTCTCTTTTTCATGTTTTTTTAAACGCAACCATGGAAAAATGAATACTTTTATCAATATCAAAAGAACATTGCCTCAAAAAAAAGTTGTTTTTAACAAAATTAACTGTAACAAAATTTTTATTTTTACCCGTTAGAAGTTTTTTATTTCTCATTTGTATTAAATTTAAATGTATATCTTGTTGTTGTAAGGGGTTTTCCTCTAAAAGCAGCTCAATTTCGATCAAATGACATATTTCACATTTCATTTTAATTCATCTGCATTGGCACTAATTTTTCTGCATATGCTGGGTCCCAATTTTATCAGGGTTGTTTTTTAAACTAATTTAAAGTCTGAAACTAAATTATGTGTCAAAATTTAAAGAAATGTTGTTTTGCTAATGTCACCTGCCTGACGGTATCAGATCGAGGCCCTCGAAATTCATAGCGCAAAGGGCTAGATATACCCCTATCGTTAGCCGCAGCTGTGAGCTCCATTCAGGTGATAAAGGGATTTGGCTTAGTTCCACCCCAATTTAGAGGCAAAACATCCTAGAGGGGGTCAGGGGTCTCCCACCTCTCTTCCACTTCCCCCAACCTCACGAGAGGACTTCCGACTCGCCAGCTATTTAGCGTACCCCCTGCTGCAAAGGCATTTTACGTTTATAAATATCCATGCCTTTTCCGGGATTCGAACCCAGCCCCTACGGCACAGCAGTCAGAGACACTAGCAACTATACCTATATCATTTAAGAGCTTAATACGGAATTTTAAAAAAAGGCATTTTCCAATTTAAAACAGTTTACAAGTGAAAACTACTATAAACTTCGCTTTCCTCAGCATTCATTGAAAATTTTGATGCAGTATTACAACTAATAGCTATTGAATCCTATGGCTATACTGAGGGCTTAAAAAAATAATGTAATTAAGTTTAAATATCAACTTTTTCGCTATTTTTTTTAATTTATTTTCAATGGCATAAGAAAATAACAAACTCTTTAAAATAGTGAAGAAACACATCAAAATATAATGCAAGTGAAAAAAGTCAATGTCCCATCAGCAGATGTCTAGTACCAATATCTATTCACCTCGGAGTCTCCCGCACAGAGCCAATCATACCAAATGGTTACTCTCCATGACTTCGTCTTTCTCACAGAGCTCACTGTCTCTAAAATTCCTCTGTTACTTCTTCAAGTATTACATATATTGTACAAAACTCCCCCAATTTTTATACTTCTACCATTTTGGGTCATATTGTAAGCATAATGCATCCATAAGTAAAAGGTGGAGCTTCATGGATAAAAGATTTATCCTGGAGCGGGCGGGGCACAAACTCATCCCAAGTTCACAGAATCTTGAATTCTGGGAAAACTATTTATTTGTTACCAATGACCTTGACAGTATCCTCCTATATGACAATCTGCATGGGAATTAAAATATATTTGTCTCATATCTCTCTTTTGGGAGAGTGGCAAACGTTTTTTTTGACAATCTTAACCTTTTAACTGTCATGCCCGAGTAAATCTCGGGCACAGCACTGGTGTTCGAAAATGTCACCCCCAAGTGTTACTGCGGGGGTAATCTCTTCAGTGCATCGTATTTATTCGAATAATATATCGGGAGACGTTTATTCGGCTTCAGTATCCTTTCAAACCCGACGATTCTGAGAAAATTTTGTCCACTCCCTCATTCAAGATGGCAAACTTTTTTACTGAAGACTTCAAGGTTTAGGTGTCAGTCTTGTTCAAAATTTGACAACTGTGTGTACCAAATCATCCAAATAACTTGACAGGGTAATTCTTTAGAGGCATGTTTGGGTTTGAGTTTTCGCGAACTTTCTTGGTTCCCTAAATCAAACCAGCTGATTCTCACATTATGTAAATAACTTATAGTTATGATTGCTTGTTGTAAGACTTAATATGGTTTATAAATGTAAATCTCAGAACATAAAAATGAAATGAGCATTGTGATCCCATTGAAGAAATTGAAACTGATTAAGAGGGAAGGAACTTGGGGTGTGAAATAATGCACAATTATCATGATAGTAAAAGTAAATTTGAGAAAAGCGATGAACATGAAACGTTTGAGTCGAAAGGATAGTTTTCAAATGCGACCTAAAAAAATCCATCAAGAAAGATATAGAACCAAATGTACACAAGAAACACTACATCCTGTCAAAAAGGCTCAGGCAAGAAAAAGTTTTGCCTGCAACTATCATTCCTGTAATATTAGCAAAATGTGTATCTGAATTGTGTTATTTTAATTCAGTTTGATTGATTTTTCTCAAATTATCAAAGAAAAATTGAAAAGTAAGTAAGTATACTTTGCCTTAGTTAAATTATTCACAGGAATTACGATTTTTATCGTGTACAATAAAATAATTGTAAAAAAGATTGGGTAACCATTAACGTTAGTATCGAGTGCGCGCCTACTCTCGGGTCAAAAGTCTTTGTATTTATAGCAGGTAACCAAATAATCAGACAATTGCGTGTTAAACAAGAAAGATTTTTCCTTTTTGTAGTTAATAGTTCTGTTTTTAAATAAATTTCTCTTTAAGTGTACATAAAATAAAAATATATGTGGAGCTGCATAGCTTTAAAGAATGTTTAAATTTGGTAGATTTTTATCAACATAAAATAAAATACTTTAAATGTCTTATTTAGGTATTGCAATATTATTATGTTAAGTCATAATCTCTACGCAATAGAAAAACAGCTTCATAAAATTATGCTTTTATGCACTGTAAAATATGTAAAATATAGCCAATATATCAGCATTTTAG
This sequence comes from Trichonephila inaurata madagascariensis, assembly GCA_019973955.1. NCBI lineage: Eukaryota > Metazoa > Arthropoda > Arachnida > Araneae > Nephilidae > Trichonephila > Trichonephila inaurata. The sequence goes on from BMAV01006282.1 coordinate 24,393, forward strand.
CTTTTTTAAAGAAATTAAAATATGAGTAATTTAATTTAAAAGCCTCATTGAAAAGAAATGTACAGCATCTGAAAGTAAACTCTGCTTCGTTCTCTATAGAATACAATAAACAAAGTGCATTAAAAAATTTGTTTTCAACAGGAATTAGCAAATAAAGCAAATAAGCAAATAAGAAAGCTCAAGTGAAAATTAATGTGAATTATTCACAGAATTTAGTTAAATTTCGAACATTCGCAGAGAGTTGGAAACTAAATATTGGAATCAATTGGGAGAATGAATGGAGAAGTTTAATCTTAAAGTTGTTCGAGATGAAACTTCTTCCCGAAGAAATTCAAAAAATGTTTTCTTCTTTTTCCTCTTTTTAACTTTTCTTTTAGAGATATATCATTTACTTTTATTTTTAATGTTTCTTACATTTACTCGAAACATTTGTAAAATATTAAATACATTAAAACTATTATTTGTGCAAATTATATTTTTGCCGTAAAATAGGGAAAACAAAGTTTTACAATTTCGGGTCGCCATCTGTAGGCAGTTGTTTTCATTACTTCTTCTACAGCTTGTAAAACACAGATGCACATACCTTAAAGCCCGTTTTAAGAAAGAGAGAAAAATACATTCTAAAGAACAATCTTCACTTTCTGTTTGAAGAAACATTTATTAATTTCAATTTGACGACCATAACTATTGCTTTACTTCTTCCATCGGCTTCAAAAATTCAACGCGTCATTAATCTTCAAAAATATTTAAATGATTCAATTTAGCCTCGGAAATTTAAGCCAATCAATATAGTTCCTATCCAGAAAACTAGAGTATTTTAAGTTCATTTGTAATCAAATAAATATTCCCATTAATTTGATAACTTATTACATTGAATAATTTACCTTAGAAAATTATTAGCTAAGTACGTATTAAATAAACTGTAATATTTGGATATCGGCTGCTAACAACAAATATCAAAATGTAACAAAATATTTTTAAAGACTCCGTAAAATCAGAGTAGTAATCTGGACTTTCAAAATTCAAATTCTTCCAATAACTTATACTGAATTGTGGAACACTTTTATCTTGGAATGTTTCGTTGAGAAATATTGCTACATCATTATTTAAATGCTCTTTATGAATTAATCTGCTGTAACAACTGAAAAATAATAGTCTGAAACAGAGTAAATTATCAACTATAATGTATCATTAACTACTCTTCTAAACTAAAAAAAAATACTTTGATAAAATTGATTTTTTTTTATGACAGACATTCTAAAATTCATATTTTTCAAACAGAAGAAGTAATAAAGAAATTTCAATTTCTCATCGTGGTTTTTTAATGGTCACATATTCGTTTTCCCCTTACCTTCTAAATATAAATTTAAATTTCTCTCATTTATTAAAAAGTTTCAGTTCAGAAGTAAACCACATGTAATAATCAATTTAAACAAATTTTCAGAAATGCTAGAATGAAAATTTAAAGAATGCAATAACATTTATGTATTAATAACCTCCCATAACTACTTCTTATAAAATCGGTTGAACTGCACACGAAAATAATGTTTTTTTTCAAATGGTATGGTTACTCTGCATATAAATTTTTGGTGACAAAAAAAAAGAATGAATGAAAATTGTGACTTCAAAAATTTATTTGAAATAACCATATTTCTTCTTAACTATTTTTTGTATTTCTAAAAAAACTATCAAGTAGAATCTAGTTCATAATAAGAAAATTTTTATTTTATTAAATTTGTTTTGTATATGTTTGCTTTTCTTTTTGTAATTACGTAATCGTAATCACAAAATGAAAAGGCACACACCCTATTCATTGTTAAACAATTCACGAATTTTTTCCCATTTCTTATTTTAGTTTTAATTTGGCAGCAGATGGCGGCACTACAAAGGCTTGAAATAAATTGGGCCTTTGTATTTGCTACGGGTAAAAAAGTGAATTCATCTGAGAGACGAATGCAATTATTATCAATTTGATAAAACACAATTTTTCCCTTCATGTTAAAAATGGTATTTTTTATGTAACTGAAGAAAAATAAATTTCTTCAATTCCGAATTGCACATTTGTCTAGTATTTAAAAATATATACACAGTCGACAGATACTATATTTACTACAGGGGAGATATAAACGACTATCAATTTTTCAATAATACTTTTTATCTGCCTAGAATTATTATTTATAAGAGAAAGGAATGATCTCAAAAAACACTTTAGCAGGATCTTAATTTTGATATATTCAGCATTATTTCAGAAAATTACAAAATCATTATACACCACTCTAATCATGAATATTTTTATTCACTATAATTATGATAACATAATATAAGCCTCTTATCCATCGCCTATAAAGGTTTCATACGAGAATCATCCAAAATATAAATAAAAAAGAAAAATAATATTTATCGGAAAAAAGTAATTCTGTCACATATGGGAAGCGTCCTTCTCTTCTTACAATTAAGCATTTGTCACGTTTGTACACAAGCTACAGAATTTTCTTGTTGTATTCTTCTTTCACATCGGTGTACAAGGGCCTTAAGAAAAGGTGGTAGTTATTATGAGCAAAACATCTGGGTTACCACTCTTTTGTTTTAATGCAGTGAACCTCAGGGTTGAGCAACGTGCTTAAAAGTTTCAAATATTTTGCGTTTTTCAATTTTTCAATCCTCTACTTTTAACTCTTACACTCTCTATATATTTATTTATTTAATTATTTATTTATCTTGGTGGAATTTTCAATCGTTAATAAAATACATTTTAAAGCGCTCAATTGAGCTGAAATTTTGTATACATGATTATTTTGGATGACAATACAATAATTTAATTATAAATAATAAAACTCATTGATTAAAACTAATTATTTAAAAAATTACAAATACAGCCACGTTGGCGACTTAGCGACCATTTTGGCGACTTGTGTCAAAACTTGAAAAGGTTTTTTTTTCCTCACGTTTTAAAGCATTAATTTGAACTGAAATTTTAAATACGCGATTGTTTTGGATGGCAATACGATACTTTAATGATATTTAATAAAAATTAATTACCCCTTAATGTTGTGATTCTGTCCTATGTATATACATATTTATAGTAATTGTAAATATTTTAATAAAAAGTAACTAAAATAAAAAATTTCTTTGATCTAAGTAGAAATTGACTAAGAAAATTTTTTTTATATATTACTTGTTTTATAATTATTCACCTTTTCAATATCGTAGCATCATTAGTTTAAATATAAAATTTGGGATATGAGGAGAAGGAAAATAATATAAAATCTATTTATTCAAAATATTTAATATTTGAACATAAAGCTCAAAACCCACATTTTTTTCTTTTGCTGAATTAACAGTATTTTGTAATTTTCTTCAACCTTATTTTTTCACCTTTAATAAAAAATAAATTTTAAAAAAAGCTTTAATAAATTTGAAACATATTTTTCATTTGCATCATTTTTATTGAAAAAAATTGATCTTTCAAATTAAATTTCTGAAATTTTTACCTTAATATGTGGACTGAAAGCAGAGGTGACAATTTTTCAGGAAATATTTTTACATTTTTCTTCAGAAGATGTTTAAATGTTAACGTCGGAGGAACCTGATAAAAATTACTAAGCATAGTTAAAATATTACCAGAAAGGATTTTAAGGTATCCGACTATGTTCGGAACCATGATTTTGCAAAAGCTTATAAATGGATAGTATTTATAATTTAGTGTCACTTAGGTTAGAATAAGTGTATAAAATGGTTTTAAGGACATTATGACAAAAAAAAATTATTTAAATATAATATTTCGGCAAAACATCTTTGAATAGCCTTTTTTCAAAATGTTCTCCTTTTGTGAAAAATACTTCTATCATAATACTATTTTGCCTGTATATAGCTCAGACCTCTGTACAGAGGTTCAACTAGAATTTTTTAAATATATAACTTAGAAGTGGGTTTATCCATGTTTTACGACAACAAATGGGAGAAGTTTTAAGAAAAAAACGCCGATAATTATTTCAATGAGTTGTAACTCTGAAAATAATGTAAATTTTTCAAAAATCACATAGTTGAGCCTCTGTACAGAAGTCTGAGCTAGTATATACAGGCAAAATATTATTATGATGGAAGTATTTTTCACAAACGGAGAACATTTTGAAAAAAGGTTATTCTAAGTTAATTGTTTGCCAAAATATTGTATTTAAATAATTTTTTTTGTTACAATGTCCTTATAAAACAATTTTAAACATGTATTCTAATCTCAAGTGACACTAAATATTGTGATAATTATCCATTTATGCGCTTTTTTAAAATCACGTTTCCGAACGTAGTCGGATACCCTAAAGTGCCCAGTATTTGGTAATTCATGCTTTTTTTTTTCTTTTTTCGTTAAGGATGTCTAAATGTGTTTGATTATAAGAAAGATTTGATATGTGTAAGGTAGCTTTTCAAAAGTTATACACTTGTATGAAATCGCTTTTTTTCCTACGGTTTCACAGTACAGCGTGGAACAAATAATTAGTAAGTAACATTGTGATAGCTATTACAAATTAAGAAACTTCTACCCCATCGCGGTATAAGCAAATCTTCATTCATTAAAATTATTTTTCTTCAAAAAGGAATCTATTATACTTTTCGATGCAATAAAATCTATAAATATCTTGTTATCTAGATCAGTATTTTCCAAAATAATCTAATTTTTAAAATTCATGAATTATTTTTACAGCAGTGAAATTAACTAAATTTTTTAATTGAGTTAACTTATTTTTACTAAGAAAAAATTATGAGCAGTGAATGTTTGGATTTTTGAATTTGTAGGGAAGAAATAGGTATGTATTTAAAAGTATAACCGGTACTATTCAGTTTTCTACAAATTCTCTTGGAAAATACTCTTTTTAACAGTGATGTTAGTTGAAAACCTCTTTGCAACTTGATTATATTCAATTGCAAACTTCTATTTAAGTGTCAATTGTTGAGTAGGCGAGGAAATGGTTGAGAGTTGATTCTAAGAGGAAAGCATAGTGTAAAAATAAATCCAAAGGGAAGGATTCATAGAAAGGTGGAAGGCGTCCACTTTAAGGCCGACGAGTTCAAGCTGGAAGCAGGAGCATTCAAGTGTACAATTAAGATAAGTTTGCTTCTATACATCTAATACAGTGCTTCTCAAACTTTAAATATTTGCGATCCAATATTCAATCATAATTGTCATCGCCACCCCCCTCCATACAAATAACAATGCATTTAATTCAATAATACTACACTTTGACGCTAAACGACTACAATACGACTTTAACCTCTTAAGTACCACCAGCGTACATATACGTCTCGTTAAACCGGTGCTCTAAATGCCTC
>BMAV01006284.1:0-29681 GCA_019973955.1 Trichonephila inaurata madagascariensis
ACTATAAGGTGTTTTCGGGTACCACATATCATACTCAGAATATATCTTAAAATAATAATTCAAAGATGATCAACATTATAAAAATTTAAGTTTTTTATGTAATTTTAATATATAGTTTATTGCTGCTTTAGAAATCCTTTGTATTTTATATGCATTTACAACCCAAAATCTAGGCGCCGTTCTTGCTTGAAAATAGATTTTAGCATCGAACCTATTCATATATCGATAAATTGTTCCCTCCATCATTACAGGGTTTTTTTTCACAAATGAAAAATTAAATTTTCTCTATTCATATTTTGTAGAATTCTGGATAGTAAACAATAGAATATTCACAATCGTATAAGTAGTGCATATAAAGAAAACCTTCTAATATTCTTTTTTTTTATAATAAAAGTTGGAACTAATTTGATAACGGGTAAACCGCCAAGTGCTGCTTGGCGTGATCCTTATCACGCCAAGCAGCGCTTTTGTTGCTGGAATGAAATCCAATATGGCGGCCTAGCGGTAATTTAATGATACGCAATAATTTAAAAGAAATGTTTTGAAATACATTGAAATGTATTTCAAATAAAGGATATAGGAAGAGATTGAGAATAGTCTAGATCAATCAATAAATAATGAATAATAATATATATAAAAAGTAGCATGAACTAATAATAGTATTATATAAGCAGAATATAATAATCTTATATATTTTTATCTTAATTATAAATAATGTTCATATAGTACGTTTTATAACGGTTATTAGAAATAATAATCATATAATATAATTAAATAGTAATTATTAAAAAGAATAATCGTCGAATTGTAAAAAAATAAAAATTAATGTATAAGAGAACTCGTAATACATAATTATAAATAAACATAAGAATAGCTATAAATAAACAATAGAAATAGTTATAAATAAATAAGATAATTATAAATAAATAAATAATAATTATAAATAACAAACTATGTAATATTTATAAATAAACGCTAAAAGGAACAATTATAAAAAACGAATATTTATAGGATGATTACACATAGTAATAATTGCATTTTTTTTCATTATGAATAAAATAATTACATAATGTATGTTAAAATTAATTTAGAATATCAATTACAAAGTAGTGGAAGCTTGCACTATGAAACTTGCACTGCAAGTTCCTTCAACGAATTTCATCGAACAAAGAACGTAAAAAAAAAAAACATTTTTAAAACGAAAATAAATGATTTATAGCGATATAATTAAAAGCACAACGCTTATTCTTTTAAGAAAAAAATATTCTAGTACTCACTCATTTTAGAAATATCCATATTCGAAAATAGCCCATAATTAAACAGAAGACGCAAAGAATAGAAAAAATTAAAATTAAACTGAAAATGGTTAAATTTTTAAAGATATCGTCTGAAATTAAAGGGTTACAGCGGAAAAAACGAATAAAAGTTATTTCTAATATACGTAATCCCCATGGCAACCACATCGACAGACGATAAAAATATTAAGGTAACCATATTGTAATATTATCGCCCATCTTGGCGAACATAAACAACAGCTGTGCGCTACTACCCCAGATATCAAACTAGCACCTAAAAGTTAAAAAAGTATTACAAAATAAAATTATGTATAAATAAAATTTTCAGTTTTATAATAGACTGGGAAGAGCTTTAGATGCATATGATCATAAAAACTTCAAAAATGTGAATCCATTTGACATACAATCTTTTCGGTTTTTTACTGTGAATCGCGTGGAACCTCTGGGTTCGTTTCATGGAACACCAGGGATCAGTAGAAAACTACTGCTGCAGAATAAACATTAGAAGTACACCAGATCTTCAGCGAAACAAAGTCCAACATTCATTAGTAAAGCAAATCAAAAGGTTCGACTACAATTCGCTAAAACCTATATTTTAAAGCTTCCAAACATTAAAAAATTGCATGTATTTGTAGATGAGAGGAAGTAGAATTACTTCTGAACATAAAGTAATATGACGGAAACTCCTTCCATGTTTGAAGATCATTGCTATAGAATTAACAATGGAAATTGCCAGATCATTAAAAAGTATGGCAATACAGAAACTCCACGAAACAAAGTTCGACATTTATTATTAAAACAAATCAAAAGATGTGAGGTAATCGTCCCTCTCTTAGTCGCCCTAAAGATGTGAGAGGAAGGGAAGAAACACTAGCCATAGTCAAAAACCAATCTATTTATTGATCTCGCAAAATAGCGACTGTGATTAAATTAATTTCAACAAGTGATTGCCTCAATGTAAGCAATATCGTGGAACAACAACGAGATGCACGAATTATAAAAAACTACAAATATCGACCTCCTTATTTTTAGGATTAAATTACTATCCCAAATAATTTAACACTAATTTAACTTTAGTGACCAATCGTCACTTTAATTTTTCCAATTAGAATTTGAATTACTTATACATTTGAGCAGTAGCGACACGGGAAATTTTTTCAGAAGGAGGGGGTCCGGGGTTGAAAGTTCACCATTTTGTATCATGCTATTTTTGATTTTGTCGATTTTCAGGAAAAAAATTAGTAAACGAATTATTGAATAAATAATTAGCATTAATTAATAAAATTAATCATTAAAAACAAATATTTAATTAAATTTTACTTATTATATACTTAGAATTATAACCAATCGAAAAAAAATCAAGGGCTTTGGGGGTGTCCGGACCCCAGGACCACCTTGTGTGTGCCACTGCATTTGAGTGATACCTGATCAGTAGCAATCTCACCTGACTTCTGGCTTCCTCTCTCTCCTTCTCCTCGTAGCTAGCTAGAAAACCTTGACAAAAAAGTAGACTTAATTTGAATATCACAATTTCGTCTTCAAAATCATTGGTTGGGAATAAACGCGAATAATAGCCGAAGATTGCCAAAGAGGATTAGAAGAAGGTACACGATTAGATCCGTCACAAAGATTCGATCACAATCCACTAAAACCTATATCTTAAAGTTTTCAAAGATTAGAAAGTTGGTTGGAGATGAGAGGAAGTAGAATTATTTTTGAAAATAAGTGATATGGCGGAAACCCCTGCTGTGGCCCTACTAAGGTGCAGTGCTGTTAAGGTCCCTGGTAAGACCGAATCACTCCTGTAAAAGTCTACGTTAAGGACGACATTGGGAGGCTCGTAGGTGTGAACCTTGATAGGTCACTGTAGGTCTGAGACATTCCAAGTGAATCTGGAAGTTGATTGGAGACAGTCCGCGCGTTGGATGATACTGGGGCGTCGTAGAGTGTTGAAGCCTGTAAAAGTGTCTCTTTAGTGTTTGTGAAGCTCCTTGGCGTATTGAGTCTCTGGGTTTCCCCTTTTGGTGTCTCTTTAAAGATTGAATACGTTACGCCCTTCCAAGCTTCCCGTGATGCAGAATCACTCCTGTTTGAACATGGCTAGGATTACTATTTGTCTATTGGTCCTAGTAACCCCTCACGTGGTGGACTTTGAATCCGGAGATTGGCGTGGGAACTGCGCCTGCCACCTCTCTGTCGGCTGGATAAAGGGAGGTCAAAGATTGACTTGCCTTTGAATATTAGTGTCAGTGTCCGGAATCGAATAATTTCCCACGTGAAACTATATGATTATTGAGACGTCACTAGTTCTCTAACGGGAAATGGGTCCTTTGGTGTAGACCGCCTCACCCTTATTACTGCACTGGAAATGAAGAATCTTGCTTCTTCTGTGAAACGCGGCCGAGATAGCGAACGAGATAGTGTTGCCGATGTAGGAAATCTTCTTTAATTGATGGGAAAATGGACATTTTTTAGATATTTTGAGACAAGGCTTTCAAAAAATGGTTAATTATTGATTTTCAAACTTTATCAGGACAATGATCCAAAAGATAATGCCCATATTTAAACTTAAGACAGTGCATAGCTGTCCTAATGTAATCAAAAGGTCTGTATAAAGTCTACATTTCAATCCTATCCAGAAGATTAGGCAATTTGGAAAATAGAATTCATCAATTTAAAATTTTCAACTGAAATAAAGTCAACTTGTATCAAAAAGGGAAAGTAGAAGAAAACCTTTGTGAAAATATGGTTAAATCTAAGCCTAAAAGGCTACAGGATGTCAAAACGTAAAGATCTAACACGTTACTAAAAAATAAAAAGTTAGCTTCCTCAATACTTTCTGAGATCTACTTTAAGTTGGTATACCAGAGGCGTGTAATACTACATAGTTATTTAAAACTATTTTATTTTTGAATTTTCAGTTTCACTAACCACACACACATCACACAAGAGCATTCGGTGCTGACCCCAATTTCCTCATTCAGATCCAGTCTTTTGTCTGACATTCCCATTCCTCATACATTCACTATAGCAGCCTGCTCACGAACAAATACGGCGGTTATGCTAACAATTCCTCCATACATCTAAGAACCTAGCATCCCACGTTCAGTCTGTCAAATTATGCTATTTCTTCATGCATTCGCCTATTACACTGCTGCCTCAGTAGCTCAGATTATTCCTCAAGCGGAAATGCTGTGATGCAGTAGTTCATTTTACAAAAAGTGCAAATTGATCACAATTAAGTGACTGCTTAGTGTACAATCGCGTTGCAATATTTTATCTGATATAGATTGTTACTATAAGTGTGAACAGTACTTGTTGCAGGTTGACAAAATATGAACCTTCTTTATAAGCTCAACTATATATACCGTTTATAGGCCAAGGCTTACTCACTGATCCTCCTCCAGTTGACCCTATCAGTCACATTGGTCTTCCATCGGTTGATTACCCTTTGAGGTCCTTTTCAACATCATCTAACCATCGTATAGATTGTCGTCCTCTACGTCTGGTACCTTCAATTTTCGAGAAAGTTACTTTTTTGGTAGGAAAAGCATCAGCATATCTGTACAGATGACCCAGTCATTCAATACGTGATAAAATGTGACCCTTATATCGAACCAATAAAGTTGACAAATCTTTGTTCTAATGTAAAATTAACGAATAAGGGGTATTTTGAGAGTTTTGTAACGCTTCAAGAGAATACTTTTGATTCATAAACTTCAGTTCAAAGTGTTAATGTGATACATTGGGGGAGCTGATGTTAACTACTGCTGCTCCTTGAAGTCCTCGATGTGCAGCAATTAAGAGGAAGTGCTTCTAGAATATTCATCTTTTAGCATATACGGAAGTGCCAAATCTGTTGCAAATGATTTTGAAACTTTTCCTGAAGTCAGATGAAACGAAATAGAAAACAAATCAATTTACATTAAATTAGAAAATAAATAATACTTCATGTAAATGAATTTGGAAAAACATCACTTTCTTAATATAAGATAGAATATTAGTATTTACTCTTATTGCTTTCCTGACGGGGGTTTTTGGGGAAAAGATGCCACAGTCAAAAAAAGCCGGATTCAATCCATTCTTAATAGAGCCATTCGATCCTGAACTGGAACAGTTGGAACAGGAACTGGAGCAGTTGGATCAGGAGATGGAGGAGGAGGAGCCAGGTGCTGGGGAGGAGGTGGCAAAAATTTGGCAAAGGGGGGGTTGGCACAGGGCGGGGGGGAAAGGTGGTACAGGAGCGGGGAAGGAGGTGGGGGGAGGAGGTGACACAGAAGTTGGGGGGAGGAGGTGGAACAGGAGCTGGAGGAGGGGGGGTGGAACAGGGGGGGAGGTGGAACAGGAGCTGGAGGAGGAGGTGGAACGGGAAAGCTGAGGGGGAAAAAAATTGAGCAGCGACTATGAAGAGAAATTCCCTCAGATCCTTCTTGGAAATGAGAATGAACCTTATGTTTCCCCAAAAGGCCGCCCAGGTTCCGTACCCAAAGTAGAATTCTACACAAAAATCCTCTTTTGAGGACAATTCTGAAGGACCCCCAAATTTAAAAAATTCAAGATCAAAAAAAAGGAAAAACCCCCGGTTGATCAGTGTGAAGATCCAGGCCCTTTTTAAGATAATCTGCTTTAGAAGATGATTCTAAAATTAAATTTGAACATAAAAGTCAACATCCCCAAAGAAAAAATTGACCCAGATCATTATGGATGTTTCAGAAGATTTAAACACATCTCTTCAACGCATTCGCGAATAACACCTCGATCTTTTTTACACTTAAAAATTTTGAAGCGCATCCGTTCCCAAAAGGGGAGGGTTTTAGATGGAGCATAAAGTTTTTAAAAAAGTTAGAGATAAGTATGTTTTTTCCCAGGATCTTTTTAATGTATCTTCATTTGCATTCGATGATTCCAAAAATTTATTTACAGGCAGTTTTCTGGAATGCGTTGAAGCATTATTCATTGGTCCCTTGTTCAATGGATCATTTCGAATTTTAATAAAACTTTTTGATTTTACTGTTTAACCAATTATTTACTACTTTATATCGAGAAAGAACGTTATTTTGAAAAAACGTTATATATATTATCTACCCCCCCCCTTCCTTACTTATCTAAAACTTAGAATTTCTTTTCTTTTTCGCGATTCAGAATAAATACAGTAATCCCCGAACATGCGCCATAGGTAGGACTGAGGGAAAACCGCGTAAAAGTAGGGGTATGTATATACATATAAATACATATAAACATATATATATATTTAGTTGGGGCCGGGGACGAAAGAACATAATTTAGAAAAAAATGTTTAATAATATTTTATGGGTAACACAATTGCAAAATCATAAACCAAATTTATTTTGATGTAGAAGATTTCATAAAATCTAACAAATTAATCTGCTGGTTCAAAGATTCTTTTTTTTTTAAGCGAGGTTTCCTAGTGACATGCTAATATATTTTTTATTCTTTGTTTTGTTGAAAAAATATGCTCTTCATTGGAGTATGTATTTTCTAAAATTTGTAATCCTTTTTCTATTAAACTGAGGCCTTCTATCAAATTACTAACCATAATTCCCTCTTCTGATTGAACCGAGTCTAAAGACACTAGTTCTTCAATTTTTTTGTTCTTGTTTATGCTTTTTGTATGAGCTCATAAATTCCGGGTTCTTGATTGGGATTTTAGCAGTTCTTGAATGTCATCACTATCCATTTTCTAAATTTTTATTTCCCCGGGACAACGTCAATAAAATGACCAAATTCTTAAAGATTCTAGCACAAATTTTGGCTTAGTTTCAGTTATAAAAAAAAAAAAAGATTAATTAACAAGATTTCAAAATCAGGAATCTGTTTTTGTGTGGTCCTTTTTTAGGGGGCTACGGTTGATTGATTGAATATTATCGTCGCACTACACGAGGCTTTTGGCGACGGACCTCGTAATTTTAATTTCGAATCATCTACTACCACACCACTCCAACGGGAGGACGTTTGAGCTCTCGACAGATTTAACGTGCATCACTCCCCTTTTCGGGTGGTCGACTCAGACAAGATTACATAGGTAGAAATCCAAGCGTGAGTCTCGAAAAATACAAGTTTAGGCACTCGTTCCTTTTCATGGCTATCAATTCATTTTACCCGCTCATGGTATTTTTGGGCTTTTTAAACCCCCCTCCCCCCAAAAAGAAATTCATATAATACTTTATATAAAAACCTTTATGCTGATTTTTCAACTTGGTTCAACGAATCTTTATCGCTAACTGTCAATCGTATTTAGAGATCCACAAAAACTTCTTTTTATTTGAGATTCACTCGCATAAGGGAAATATTTCCTTCAAGTAGTGAAACTCAGCAACATTTTTACCCATCACCATAGTAAAAATTTTAAGCTTGGCTTACTCTTATAAAGTGGAGGTTGCTTTTGTTGTTGCAAACCCCATTCTAAAGGATGGCATGTGGCTGGGAACCGGGGTGGTACAGGTATCGGACCGGGGTTTTGTTTTGTCACGGGGTTCAAGCCCACCACTAAAGACCCGCCGTGGGGGGCAGCGATGCACGTTAAAAACTGTCGAGAGCTGGGAAAAGTCCTCCCGTTGGTGTGGTGTGGGATTTGGGGGAGGGGGGTTTCCCGCTCAGGTGTCGTCCCCGGAACTTGGGCCATGGTTCAAAATTACGGGTTTTGTCGCCAAAAGCCCCCGTGCAGTTTAACAGTGCGACGTTAAGATTCAATCAATCTGAACGACGACATCAGATCGGTCTACGGGAAAATTTTTCGTTACAAAAGGGGGTGGTTTTTTCGCCTGTCTTTGCGGCAGCTGTGAGCCCCCCAGAGGAAAAGTGTGCTTTGGCCCCCCCACCTTTTTTGAAGGGAAAAACCCCGGGGAAAATCAGGGGCCCTCTTCCCCCTTCCACCAACCTCCCGGGGAAACCTTGAGGCTTGACAAAAGTTTAGAGTGCCCCTTTTGCCCCCACGGGGCACTAATACACTTTTCAAACATCCATCCTTTTTCCCCCACTCAAACCCCAGTCCTACGGTACTGCAGGTATCGTCAGTGACCAATATGGGCGGATAGACTGCAAAAAGTGGAGGTAAAAAAAATCGAATTGATAAATGATTGTTGCGAAACATTTTACCACCTTTGGGGTTTTGTGAATGTTTTTGATTCCTTTTTTGATGTAATGGTTTTTATGTCCCTGCTATCCTTTTTTACACAAAACATAAAAAATTTTGGGCTGTTTTGGGCCAGGCGACTACTATTCGAAACTAGCCCCGACTGTCTTTTTTTCTTCTTGGGTTTGGGGGGGGTTAAATCGAGTAAAAAAACAAAAACGGAAAAAAAGAGGGGCTTAATTTTCCCCTTTTTCCCCCTTTATCACACTTGGCCCCATAAGCGGAAATTTTCACTACTTCCAGCCCATCTGTGGGGGACAAAAAACAACGCTATTTGCCCGCCTTTTTAAAATAAATCGCCAAATGAGCAGTGTGGGTTAATATTCACTCAAATTCCTCATTAACTTTTGTAATAAACATAAAGGAAAAAAACGAAAAAAATAAAAATTTCGGTTGATTGATTGAATATTAATTTCGCACTGTTCAGGGTACTCTGGGGGTTTTTGGGGATGGATAAATTTTTCCCTGGTCAATGACGAGGATGTTTTAGGCATTTTCCTCTAAGCTCCCACCAACGGGGGGGACGTTTGAGCTCTCGACAGTTTAACGTGCATCGCTTCCCTACACGGCAGGTTTTTATTGGTACTGGGCTCGAACTTACAAAAATTAGTTATAATTACCAACCGACTACACCAGCAGGAGAACTTTGAGCTTTAACGAATTTGATGCGCACCGTGTCCCTTCTGTGGCACCAGGGCTTGAACTCGTGATACACTGACCACCAGTTCGTGACCATAACCACTAGGCTACCTAGGCCACCCTGTTTTTTTTTAAAGATCTTTCGTCGGTCATAAAATCCCGTGAAAATATACAGATAGGAGGGGGGAAAATAGGGACTTTTTAGTCTTTTTCCCGGGGTATATAACGACGAAGGATCTTTTCCCCTTTTTTTACGCCGGAAAAAGCCTTTGGTAGCCTAGTGTTTGGTCACGAACTCGAGGTGTTTCCGGATCCCGGGTTTAAATCCTAAAGCTTTGTAAAATTCCGCGCAGGCTCACATACCTTATATTGTGGCGTGAAACGAAGTCTGTCGCCGAAAGCCATCGAGTAGCGGAATAGTGCGAAGTTAATATTCACTCCCGCACGCAGATTGGCGTGTGGTGGAAGTTTGGGGAGTAGGGTGACTCCTCAGGTGTCATCCTCGTCATCTGATTGAGGTTCAGAACTACGCTGTGTTTCGCCAATAGCCTTCCTGTAGTTCCAAACTGCGATTTTCAATCAAACAACGTAACTTTGGGAGGGGAAGAAAATAGTGGGTTAAGGTTCAATGCAATAGCTCTTCAGAAGCTCTGGTTTTAACCTTTATTGAATTTTTTATCCTGAGAACGAACGACGATTCGTTTATTTCGAATCGAGGTAAGTTTACATTATTGATTTACGCTTTAATGTATCCGACTACGTTCGGAACCGTGATTTTAAAAAGGGCATAAATGGATAATTTTCATGATATTTAGTGTCACGTAGATTAGAATGCATGTATAAAATGGTTTTAAGGACATTTTTACAAAAAAAATTTATTTAAATACATTTTGGCAAAAAATTAACTTAGAATAATCTTTTTCAAAATGTTCTTCTTTTATAAAAAATGCTTCTAAAATAATAATATTTCGCGCTTACATAAAGTAAAGACTTCTCTCTCTAAAGAGTCTGAACTAGGATTTTTGAAAAATTCACATTATTTTCAGAGTTACAACCGATTGAAATAATTATCGGCGTTTTTTCCTTAAAATTTCTTCCCTCTGTTGCAGTAAAATATGGTTAAATCCACTTCTAAGTTATATATTTCAAAAATTCTAGTTGAGCCTCTGTACAGAGGTCTGAGCTATAGACAGGCAAAATATTATTATAATAGAAGCATTTTTCACAAAAGGAGAATATTTTGAAAATGGGTCATTTTATGTTCATTTTTTGTCAAAATATTGTACTTAAGTAATTTTTTATTGAGATAATATTCTTAAAACAATTTTATAAACTTTTTCTTATCCAAGTGACACTAAATATCATAAATATTATCCATTTATACGCTTTTGCAGAATCAAGGTTCTGAACGTAGTCTGATACGTTAAAAGAAAACAATTGTTGAGTAAACTTGTCCATTCTTTGATAAATTTATTTTTATTGATTACTTCCTCTCAGGGGGCTCACCTCCTTTAGGTGAGTTCGGGTTTCACGCTCCCGAGGTACCCTAGTAATCTTTTCCTCTTCCTAAGGGGTTTACTGTCTTTGGTAAACATGGGCTTCACGCGAACCCAGGGTACCCTAGTGATCCTTCTCTATTTTCGGCCCTTCTTCTTGCCATTCAAATTTCCCTTTTCTTCTTTTCCCGTCTAGACCACAGACCCAATTTACAAAATGAACTATGTTCAAAATTTGTTTTTTCTATTGAAAAAACTCTTTTTATTACTAACATATTATGGTTTACATTTCTATTGTGTTAGTTTAGTTCCTTTTTCGTATATTTTTTTAAATTTTTGATTATGTTGCTTTATTTGTTTTCGATTAACACCGTTGTTTTTTCAACCCGCATGTTTGCCGTGTGCGGCATCCCGTAAGGAGGAAAATGGTGTTCTGGGGATCCTTTGAGTTCCCTTTGTCCACGCTTCTCCAGTATGGAGGAGGTTAGTGGCCTAGGGCAGTGTTTCTCAAACTTTCAATACTGGCGACCCAATTTTCAATCATAATTTTGTCGCGCCCCCCCCCCATCCCCTGTACAACAATAATGTATTTACTGCAATAAAAATGCACTTTGACGCTAAAGCTACAATGCGATATCAATTATATACTGTATAAGTATTAAATTTTGTAATAAGTTTTTAAGTAATATATATTTTAAGAAAATTATATATATATACCTTAAAATACATATTACTTGCTTATTATTATGTTATTTTTCTTCTTCTAATTTTAAATTGGAACAGGTCGCAAAATTTTATATTTAATTAAAGATTTATTTCCTTCAGCATCCATTTCTAAAAGTACGAATGTCATTAGAAAAATAGTCTTTTATGTTGCTTCTTATATGCACACTCTGGCATTATCGGGTAGTTTGCGTGGGTCTGGGCAACCTTTACCTCTGCGCAAAACATAAAAATGCTTTTCCTCGTAATTTCAGTCGTTTTTGGGCGACTCGGTACTTCTATAGCCCGAATCGGGGGAATGTTTTTTTTTGGTTTTTTAATTAATTAAAATTTTACGGCAAAAAATAGAACAAAATCATACATACATTTTAAGTCGAAGCGAAATTGACGATAATAAAGGATCAACAGGTACAAGACGGCATGGTTTCGAAAATTAAATAAAAGGGAAAAATTCTCAAGAATACTTAAAATTTTTTTACCACTACGAAATAAAATGGGAAAAAGCACCCCAGTTTAAAATTACAAATCTAAAAAAAACATGTAAAAGTTGCTTTTAAAATCATTAAAATCATTTAGCCATGTTAAAAGAATTTTAAAAGTTTTTCTTGATGAAAACCTTGGTAGCAAGTTGAGTGGGTTAGGATCTATATCAAAATACTAAAGGGCCCCCAACTTCCGGGGAAACCTCATAGATTTTTCATCCAGTGAAAAAAATTGGCAATTTTGTAATAAATCGCTCTTTAAATTTTTGGTAGAGGAAAAATGAATTTTCTACAAAAAAAAACCCCACCTTAAATTACCTTTTCAAATCCTACCTTTGTTAAAGGGTTTTTTTGGTGGTGCTTTGAAGACAAAAAAATAGATTCTCAGCTAAAATTTGAAAAAAAACTCAGAGTGTCAATTCCTGATATTAAACCTTCCTTTGAAAATTTTTTTCTACAAGACAAACCATGAATCCCCAAAAATTATTAAACTTGTTTTAAACAGTATTAAAAAATTTTTTATAAAATAGTCTTCAGTACTGAACATTAAAGTATACGGTGAAGTCCGGTTTTCGCACGAGTTCATTTTTTAAAAAAAAAAAATTTGATATAATAGCTGAACTGTAAGGAGAGTAAAACTGGGGCACGAAAATTGTATCAAAATGTAAAATGTTTTTTTTAGATAAATGCTATAATTGTAAATAACTGTTAAAAGAACTTTTAATTTTAAACCTCACAGAATTAGCATTTGAATTAAGTTAAATAATGAAAAAAAATATAAAATTTATGAAGAATAATTGTTTCCTTTTTTAAAAATTTAAAAAAAGAAGCTTAAAATGTTTTAACCCGGGAAGGCGCGCCCATACCCCGGGTTTTGGGGGACTTAATTTTACCCCCCAAACATTTGTTGATAATTATTTTCACAGTAAAACGGGTAAAAATTGGAATTCCCGTGAATAATTTAATTTAAAAGAAAATTTTACTTACCGGCTTTCAAGGGCTTTTCAATTTTTCTTTTAAAATTTGAGAAAAACCCAATAAAACTGAACAAAATGATTCAAAAAGTGGAAGATTTAAAAAAGGGACGCAAACCGAGGAATTTTCCCCAATATTACAGGATTGTTATTTGCGGCAAAGCTGTCATTTTTTTCGTTTGTAGTTTTTATGACTTTCATGATCGAGTGAGTGAATTTTAAACGTCGCACTGTTCAGCTACACGGGGTTTTTGAGACGGATTCGAATTTTTGAACCATGGTAAAAAGACGAGGACGATACTTGGAGGGCCCTTTTTTAACTACCACACCACCCAAAAAAAAGGACGTTTGAGCTCTCGAAAATTTTTAACCCGCGCATTTTCCCCCCTCACCGGGTTTTTAGGGTTTGGGCTCGAACTCGTGACACCGGGATCAACAAAAAAAGGTTAAATTTTTTCTTTTTTTTTTCCCCCCCCCCCCTTTTTTATTTTTAGTTGATGGTTTTTTTGGGTTTTAAAAATTTTTCCCTTTTCATGTTCACCGCGTTTCTCAATCTGAATAATATTTCTTTCAGCAGGTTACCTTTCTTGATCAGTTTAATTCCTTCAATAAAATCACAGATGCCCCGGCCACCCCTCCGGGGTTAAAGTTTTTTCAGAAAAAAATAGGGTTTAAAAAAATTTGACTTTTTTCCAAAATATTTGAGAATACAGATAAGAAAAATTTTTTCCTTTAAACAATCAACCCCTTTTCCAAATATCATAAAACTCTTTTTATTTTAAAATTTCCCCGGGAAAAAAAAAAAAACATAAAAGATGGGACGGAACTAATGTAGAACAAATCATACCAGTAAGTTGGAAGGTTAATCAAATGAGAGATCAGCAAATGTATTATGCTGTCTGGCTGAAAAGTGAATCATATCTTCCTTTTCTCTTTCCACAACCAATGTACAGTATTTCAATAATTACAGCGATGAATTTTTTATCTTCTTAGAATTTTTCTCAGGGTCTGGGTTTCGTCTTTTCTTTTAACGAGTAATATGTTAAGCTTAAAAAGAAAGCGTAGTAAAAAAATCTCTCATCGAGGAATTACAGCAAATTAAACAAAATGTTTTTTTTAAATGTCTCCCCACACTTTGAGAAACACTGGCCTGGGGATACCTCTGCGTTCCCTTTGGCCCACGCTTCACTGTAGACGGTGGCGGGGAGAGCCGCTCCTGTCAATCGGCTGGTAGTACCTCTCTTCGGTGTCCCCGAAGAGACACTGCTGTAGGGTTAGTGCTGCAGATAAGGGTGTCGGGTTTACCCGTTGGATCCTCACCCTGGACTGTATCATTATCTTCTGGGTGCTCTCAGGTAAGCGCCGTGCCTGGTTTTTGGCCAGTTGACCGGCACACTGCCTCCCTTGTTGGACTCCGTGGTGGGTGGAGGCACGCCAGGATGAAGTTGTATACGCGTTCTTATGGATCCAATGCTGCTGTGCCCGGGTAAAGGCCTTGTTTTACCCACAACTCTCAACATTGAACAGACTGCCAGTACTGCACGTTTTTTTATACTATCACTGCCTAATAATGAAATGTCTAAAAATCCCCTTTTGCTATTTTCAAAGCTCTCCAAGCTATAGGCGAGCCAAAATCCGTTAAAAAAATGCGATCAGGTGATTTACTTATAGAAACAAAATCAAACATTCAGTCAAAATCTTATCTGTCTGCAAAAACATTTCTAGATTCTCCCCTTATAGTTACCCCTCATAAATCTTTAAATTCCTGTCGAGGTGTCATTTCCGAACCTGACCTGTTGTGTACTTCTGATGCTGAGATCCTTGAGGGATTTTCAGACCAGGGTGTAGTGCAGGTCAGAAGAATCACTTTAAAGAAAGATACTCACATTATTCCAACTAAACACTTAATTTTAACGTTCAATAGCCCAAAACTGCCAACTACCATAAAAGCCGGTTATTTAAATTGTAAAATCCGTCCCTATATACCGAATCCTCTGCGCTGTTACAAGTGTCAAAGATTCGGACACTCTCAAACTTCTTGTCGTGGTCAATTAACACGGATTGTACTCTAGAGCCGAAATGTATTAATTGTACCCAGTCCCATCCATCCGATTCAAAATTATGCCCGAAGTGGAAAATAGAAAAGCAGATACAGGAAATAAAAACAAATAAAAATATTTCTTACCCAGAAGCACGTAAATTAATAACCCCACAGTTATCTCAAACTTACGCTCAAGCTGCCAAATCTTCTACTTCAAATAATTCTACACAAACAAATGAAAATATAACAAAAATAAAATGTCCACCTCAAAAAATTACTTGAACCACTTTCATCCAAGAACTAAATATATCAATATCCAATCCTCTTGTTTCCACATCATCTTAAACCCCAAAACAAACCTCTTGCCAGCCACTTCAATAGCAGCGCTACTGTCCAGATCCTCAATCGCCTACTCCTACACCTAATAACGTACTTTCCACCACCAATAATATTGTTCACCCCTCTTAAACCTTCATCAACCATGTCCGCTTCCTCGCCCAAATTTCCCAATAATCAACCTCCTTCTGACTCAACAATAATACAAATTCGAAAAAAAAAAAGAAAATCCCCGGGATAGAAAAGGAAAAAAGAACTACTTAAACAGTAATAGATATTAAAATGGCTCAGCAAAAACCCTTTCGAAAATCTACAAATGTAGAATATACAACGGATGAGGAAGACATGATTTCTATGACGTTGAAAACGAACTCAAAAACGATTCCTCAAGATAAATTCGCCATGAAGGGAGTGTTACAAGAACAATCTTGCTTTTATGTGCGTGCGATAATCCGACACGATTTAGGAAGGTTCTGACTAATTTTATTAATCACATGATTGTTTAAGACAAACTTTTTCATTAAGAAAAATTTGTTTTATCAATGCTTTTATTTTAAGATACAGTCTGACTTGGTGGGAACCCCCCCACACACACACACCAAATTTTGTTTGCTTTTATTACTTGATAACTGTTTAATACGTGATTTGAAATTTTATCTTTTTAAAACTGTATTATTAATGCTTTTATATATTTTATCTAATGTTTTAATATTTTAACAAATGTTTGTGGTGCAGTTTAGCCAGATTTGGCTCTTGCGCCAAAAACCCCCACATTCACTCACTCACTCACTTATATTGATTACTTGCATTCTGAAGAAAAATTTATAAGTCAGTTTTAAGTATATTATATGTACTTTTGAAAAATTTGAGATATCGTCAGTGATTACATTTACGGAGAATTTCTTTTGTTTTATTCGACAAATAAATGAAATTCTCAAAAGTTATAAGACTTACTGTCTGTATGCACTCATTCGTATTTATATTTGAGGTATAGGTACATGGATTCGAATGTTAATTGAAAAAGGTTTTAAAAATCAAAGTTTTTAAGTTCGAATTCAAATTTAATTATTATTTTAAATAGAACTCAAAATAGTCTCAATAAAACATTCCGGAACAAAACAAACTTTTAAAAAATATTTTTGAAATAAAAATAAATCGATTGTTTGATTTTAAATAAGTTTTTCTTAAGTTTCATGTTAATAAATAAAACTAAAATTCCGAAAAATGACTTAAAACATTGATAAAACGTCTTAGAATTGTTTACCTGTCCTGTACTAACTAAAAGCAGATATCAAAAGAGTATTGAGACATAAAGAAAATACATATTATAAGCGATATAAACAATTAACTCTAACTTTGTATAAAAATACTCCTAACTTCAGTTATTCTTCATTCAAAGAGTTTGATCTTTAATTCAACGCAGCATGGAACGAAAAATTTTTGAAATTTATGTTGACGTTTTAAAATTCATAATTCTTTTTTGAAATCACGAGAGAAAACCGTCTGGAGAACAGGGGAAATATTGAACACAAATTTAATCAATAGGACGTCCGAGACATTTGACTGAGCGAGAGGAACAATGAATCATTAGGAATATTACTTGAAACCCTAAAACATATGCTGTAGAACAGGGAACTTTAAACTTTGTCCGGCATAGAACCCTTAAAACTATAAGGTGTTTTCGGGGTACCCCATATCATACTCAGAATATATCTTAAAATAATAATTCAAAGATGATCAACATTATAAAAATTATTAAATTTTTTTATGTAATTTTAATATATAGTTTATTGCTGCATTAGATATCCTTTGTATTTTATATGCATTTACAACCTAAAATTTAGGCACCGTTCTTGCTTCAAAACAGATTTTAACATCGAACCTATTCATCTATCGAGGAATTGTTCCCTCCTTCAATACAGTTTTTTTCACAAATGAAAAAAGGTAAATTTTCTCTTTTCATTTTTTGTAGAATTCTGGGGATAGTAAACAATAGAATATTCACAATCGTATAAGTAGTGCATATAAAGAAAACCTTCTAAATATTCTTTTTTTCATAACAAAAGTTTAAAAAGTATTACAAAATAAAATTATGTATAAATAAAATGCTCAGTTTTATAATGGACTGGGAAGAGCTTTAGGTGCATATGATCATGCAAACTTCATAGAAAATGTGAATCCATTTGACATACAATCTTTTCGGTTTTTTACTGTGAATCGTGGAACCTCTGGGGGCTGCGGTAGCCCAGTGGTTAAGGTATCGGACAATGGCAGGCATGTCATGAGTTCGAGCCCAGTCCCCAAAAAGACCGCCGTGTGGGGGACGATGCACGTTAAATCTGTCGGGGCTGAAACGTCCCCCCGTTGGGTGGTATTTGAGAGGGGGTGCCAGTAAATGTCGTCCACGTCACTTACCATGGTTAAAAATTACGGGTCCGTCGCCAAAAGCCCTCGTGTAGCTGAACAGTGCGACTTATTCACTCACCACTACTCGTGGAACCTCGGGGTTCGTTTCAGGAACACCAGGGTTCAGTAGAAAACTACTGCGGGCAGAATAAACATTAGAATTACCCCAAACTTCAGCGAAAAAAAAGTCCAACATTCATTAGAAAAACAAATCGGTTTTTCGACTAAAAATTTCCGCTAAAACCTATTTTTAAAGCTTCCAAACTTTAAAAAAAATTGATGTATTTGTAGATGAGGAAGTAAATTACTTCTGAACATAAAGTATTATGACGGAAACTCCTGCCATGTTTGAAGATCATTGCTGTAGAATTAACAATGGAAATTTGCCAGATCTTTAAAAAGTATGGCAATACAGAAACTCCACGAAACAAAAAGTTCGTCATTTATTAGGAAAACAAATCAAAAGATGTGAGGTAATCGTCCCTCTCTTTTAGTCGTCCTAAAGATGTGGAAGGAAGGAAGAAACACTAGCCATAGTCAAAAAACAATCTATTTATTGATATCGTAAAATAACGACTGTGTGTCAATTAATTTCAACAAGTGAATGCCTCAATGTAAGCAATATACGTGGAACACAATAAAGAGATGCACGAATTATAAGACTACAAATATCGACCTCCTTATTTTAGGATTAATATTACTATCCCAATTGATTTTACACTAATATAACTTTAGTGACCAATCGTCACTTTAATTCTTTCACCAATTAGAATTTGAGTGATACCTAATCAGTAACAATCTCACCTGACTTCTGGCTTTCTCTCTCTCCTTCCCCCAGGGGCCTCACCTTCTTTAAGTGGGTACGGGTGTCACATTTCCGAGGTACCCTAGTGATCTTTTCCTTTTGCCAAGTTTGCCAAGGGGTTTACTATCTTTGGTAAACACGAGTGTCACGACCCCGTGGTACCCCAGTGATCCTTCTCTATGTTCGAGCCTCCATCTAGTCATCCAATTTCTTTTCTTCATTTCCCGTCCAGACCACACACCTATGAATTTTTGGCGCAGTATAGCCAAGAGTGGCTCTTGTACCACAAAACTCAATTTTCTCTCTCCTCCTCGTAGATAGCTAGAAAACTTTGACAAAAAAGTGACCGCGGTAGCCGAGTGGTATAGGTATCGGATCGTGGCTTGCCTTGTCACTAGTTCGAGCCCAGTACCATTAAAGACCCGCCGTAGGGCAGCGATGCACGTTAAAATCTGTCGAGAGCTAAAACGTTCCCGTTGGTGTGGTGCGGGTAGTTAGAGAGGAAGTGCCAGTTTCAGGTGTCAACCACGTCACTTCGACCATGGTTCAAAACCGATGGTCCGTCGCCAAAAAGCCCTGTAGCTGAACAGTGACGTTAATATTCACTCACTTGACAAAAAGTAGACTTCTAATTTGAATACGCGCTCTGTCTTCAAAATCGTTGGTTGGGAATAAACGCGAATAATAGTCAAAGATTGCCAAAGAGGATTAGAAGAAGGTACGCGAATAGATCCGTCTCAAAGATTCGACCACAATCCACAAACACACGTATGTCTTAAAGTTTTCAAAGATTAGAAAGTAGGATATATTTTGGAGTAGTGAGCAGCAGCAGGAATTATTTTTGAAAATAAAGTGATATGGCGGAAACCCCTGCTGTGGCCCTACTAAGGTGCAGTGCTCTTAAGGTCACTGGTAAGACTGAATCACTCATGTAAAAGGCTGCGTTAAGGACGACATTGGGATGCTCGTAGGTGTGAACCTTGATAGGTCACTGTAGGTCTGAGAAAGTCCAAGTGAATCTGTAAGTCGATCGGATTTGGAGTGTGTTGGGGAGTAGTAGAATGTTTAAATCTCTAGAAGCGTCTCTTTAGCGTTTGTGAAGCTCCTTGGCATCTTGAGAGTCTCTGGGTTTCCCCTTTTAGTATCTTTAAAGACTGAATACGTTACGCTCTTCCAAGCCTCACGTGATGCAGAATCATTCCTGTTTGAACATGGCTGGGATTACTATTTATCTATTGGTCTTAGTCAT
The DNA here is from genome assembly GCA_019973955.1 of Trichonephila inaurata madagascariensis. Classification (NCBI taxonomy): domain Eukaryota; kingdom Metazoa; phylum Arthropoda; class Arachnida; order Araneae; family Nephilidae; genus Trichonephila; species Trichonephila inaurata. Next base: position 19,600 of record BMAV01006284.1, read on the forward strand.
CCCTCACGTGATGGACTTTGAATCCGGAGATTGGCAGGGGAACTGCGCCTGCCACCTCTCTATCGGCTGGATAAAGGCAGGTCAAAGATTGGCTTGCCTTTGAATATTAGTGTCAGAGTGTCCAGAATCGAATATTTTCCCACGTGAAACTATATGATTGTTGAGACGTCACTAGTTCCCTAACGGGAAATGGGTCCTTTGGTGTAGACCGCCTCACTCTTATTACTGCACTGGAAATGAAGAATCTTGCTCCTTCTGTGAAACGCGGCCGAGATATCGAACGAGATAGTGTTACCAATGTAGGAAATCTTGATGGGAAAATGGACATTTTTTTAGATATTTTGAGACAAGGCTTTCAAAAAATGGTTGATTATTGATTTTCAAACTTTATCAGGACAATGATCCAAAAGAGATAATGCCCATAGAGCTTAAACTTAAGACAGTGCATAGCTGTCCTAATGTAATCAAAGGTCTGTATAAAGTCAACATTTCAATCCTATCCAGAAGATTAGGCAATCTGGAAAATTGAACTCATCAATTTAAAATTTTCAACTGAAATAAAGTTAACTTGTATCAAAAAGGGGGAAAGTAGAAGGAAACTTTTGTGAAAATATGGTTAAATCTAAGGTCTTAGAAAAAAGGCTACAGGATGTCGAAACGTAAAAATCTAACACGTTACTAAAAAAATATAAAAATTTAGCTTCCTTAATACTTTCTGAGATCTACTTTAAGTTAGTATACCAGAGGCGTGTAATATTTCATAGTTATTTAAAACTATTTTATTTTTGAATTTTCAGTTTCACTAACACCCCCCCTCAGGGGGCTCACCTCCTTTAGGTGAGTTCGGGTTTCACGCTCCCGAGTAGTGTACCCTAGTGATCTTTTCTCTAAGGGGTTTACTGTCTTGGTAAAACATGGGCTTCACGAACCCAGGATACCCTAGTGAATATTCCTTTCTCTATTTTCGGCCCTTCCTGCCATTCAAATTTCCTTTCTTCTTCCCGTCTAGACCATAGACCACCTTTTCAAAATGAACGTAGCCCAAAAATTTGTTTTTCAATGGAAAACCTTTTTATTACTAACATATTATGGTTTAAGACGTAATGTGTTAGTTTAGTTCCTTTTTCGTATATTTCTTTTAAAATTTTGATTATGTTGTTTTATTTATTTTCGATTAACACCGTTGTTTTTCAACCCGCATGTTTCTGCCGCCGTGTGTGGCGTCCCGTAAGGGGGAAATGGTGTTCTGGGGATCCTTGCGTTCCTTTTGCCCACGCTTCTCCAGTATGTGGAGAAGGTTAGTGGTCTAGGGATACCTCTGCGTTCCCTTTGGCCCACGCTTCACTGTAGAGATGGGTGGCAGGCGTGAGCCCGCCCTGTCAATCGGCTGGTAAGGCTCTCTTCGGTGTCCCCGAAGAGACACTGCTGTAGGGTTAGTGCTGCAGATAAGGTGTCGGGCTTCACCTGCTGGATCCTCACCCTGACTGTATCACCATCTTCTGCGTACTCCAGGTAAGCGCCGTGCCTGGCTCCTGGCTGCTGACCGGCACACTGCCTCTTTGTTGGACTCCGCTGTGGTGGGTGGAAGCACGCCAGGACGAAGTTGTATACACGTTATTATGGATCCAATGTTGCCAGCCCGGTAAAGGCCTTCCTCATTACCCACTCAACATTGACAAAGTTTCAACGACTGCCAGATTTTACTATTATCACCAGAAAAACAATGAAATAAGTCAAAAGAAATCGCCCTTGCAATACAAAAGCTTCCTCGTAGGGAATAGGTGGAGAACCGGAAATCAGTAAAACGATTGCGTTCCGGGATCTACTTATTGAAACAAAACCTGCCTTTCTCAAACTAAATCCTTTCTTCTTGCTAAATCGTTTCTAAATAGTCCTCTAATGATAAGTCCACACAAAACTTTAAATTCCTTGCCGTGGTGTTATTTCCGAACCTGACCTGTTGACCACCCCTGATGCAGAGGTCTTGATGGATTCTCTGATCAGGGCGTTATCCAGGTCAGAAGAATCACAATAAAAAAGATACAACAGTTATACCAACCAAGCATAAGTACCTTAACACATTTAATAGCCCTAATCTACCCAAAAAGCATTAAAGCTGGATATCTGAACTGTAAAATCCGTCCATACACTCGAACCCTCTGCGCTGTTTTAAGTGTCAGAGGTTCAGACACTCACAAACTTCCTGCCGCGGGTCAACTGACTTGTTTCTAGATGTGCGTCTGCTGACATGCTTCCACAGATTGCACTTTGTGAGCCAAAATGTATAAACTGCCTGGGCCAACCTCATCAATCAGATTCCTAAATATGCCCTAAAATGGGAAAAATAGAGAAACAAATACAGGAAATAAAAAAACAAATAAAAGATTATTTCTACCCAGCTAATGTAAATCATCTCCACAGTCATCTCAAACTTACGCTCAAGCTACCAAATCTTCTACTCAAAATAATTCTGGCCATCAAACTGATGAAAATATAACAAAATAAAATGTCCACCTCTAAAATTACTTGAACCACTTTCATCCAAGCCAAAACCAACAGTATTAGAATCCACTCCTAATATTTCCAGATCATCATCCTCAACACGCTTTTCTCCAGCTCTTGCCGTCCACCCTTCAATAGCAGCTACTAACTCAGACCCCTCAACCTACTACTACTTCCCCTAGCAATAACCTAAATACTCTGCTACAGTTTCATTCGTTACCAACTGAAATACCCAGTTCTACAACTTCTAATAAATTTGTTACTCTATCAACTGATGTTCAATCATCAGTTTCCATATCAGGAATCTACAGCTACATCCAATAAGGAACATCTTAACACATCCCAACGAAATTAAGAAATAGAAGAAACGCCCAAAAATACAAAACTAGAAATAGAAATAAAATAACTCCACATAAAACCCAGAAAGCCAGCACCTCAAGAATATACTACTGATGACGAAGACATGATTGTCTATGACGTAGAGGAAAACTTCTGAGCCAGATCCTCTGGATAAATTCAAGATGTCAAAAAATGTTTTAAACGGGCCTCAAGCATATATACGCAAGCACTCAACCCGGATTCAGGACAAATAAAAGCTAAATATATATATATTTTTTTAACATGTATTGCCTGACTTTGTTTTAAACTAACATGTTCCATTCTTATTTTCACCTGTTTTAATTTAATATATGAGCCTGACTTGGTGGGGCAAATCCCCACCAAATTTTCTTTATTTATTTTGGAAAACGGTTTACCGTGATTGGAATTTTTAACTTTTAAAACTGTATTATCATTATATTTAAATATTTTATAAAATATTTAAATTTCTATAGTAATAAAATGTTTGGCGCAGATAGCTAGAATTGCTCTTGGTGCCAGAAAACCCCACATTCACTCACTCACATTCACTAACACACACACATCAAAGCAGCTGACCTCCCCACTTCTCATTCAGATCCAGTCTTCTGTCTGACATTCCCATTCCTCATACATCTTCACTATAGCAGCATTCTCACGAACAAATACGGCGGTTATATGCTAACAATTCCTCCATACATCCAAGGTCCCAGCATCCCACGTTCAGTCCGTCAAATTATGCTATTTCTTGATGCATTCGCAAGTAATCCAATAACACAGATGCCTCAGTAGCTCAGATTATTCCTCAAGCGGAAATGCTGTGACGCAATAGTTCATTTTACAAAAAGTGCAAATTGGATCACAATTAAGGATTCTTAGGTGTACAATCGTTGTAATATTTTATCTGATATAGATGGTTACTATAAGTGTGAACAGCAATTCTTGTTGCTGCAGGTTGACAAAATATGAACCCTTTATAAGCTCAATCATAAGGCTACCTTCGTTTATAGGCCACGGCTAATTTCCTCTGATCCTATCAGTCACATTGGTCTTCCATCGGTTGATTACACTTTGGTGTCCTCCAACATCATCTAACCATCGTATAGATTGTCGTCCCCTCTACGTCTGGTACCTTCACTTTCGAGAAAGTTACTTTTTTGTTAGAAAAGCATAAGCATATCTGTACAGATGACCCAGCCATTCAATGTGATATAAAATGCACCATATGAACCAATAAAGTTGACAAATCTTTGTTCTATTGTAAAGTTAACGAATAAGTACTTTTGAGATTCTGTAACGCTTCAAGAGAATACTTTATCCATAAATTTCAGTTCAAAGTGTTAATGTGATACATTGGAGGGGGGAGCTGATGTTACTACTGCTGCTAACAGTCCTAGATGTAGCAATTAAGAGAAGTGCTTCTAGAATATTCATCCTTTTAGCATATATGGAAATGCCAAATCTGTTGCAAATACTGAAACTTTTCTGAAGTCAGATGAAACAAAATAGAAAACAAATAAATTTTTTACATTAAATTAGAAAATAAATACTTCATGTAAATGAATTTGAAAAACATCACTTTCTTAATATAAGATAGAATATTAGTATTTACTCTTATTGCTTTTCTGACAGGGTGTTGAAAAGGTGCCACAGTCAAATAAGCCGGATTCTAATCCCATTCGTAAAATAGAGCCATTCGATCCTAACTGGAAGAGTCGGAACAGGAACTGGAGCAGTTGGACAAGCTGTGAGGTGGCAGGAGTTGAAGAGTGGAGGAGCTGAGGAGCAGGGCAGGGCTGGAGGGAGTGACAGGAGCTGGAGGAGAAGTGGAACAGGAGCTGGAGGAGGAAGTGGAACAGGAGGGAGGAGGAGGAACAGGAGCTGGAGGAGGAAAAATTGAGCAGCGACTATGAAGAGAAATTCTCTCAGATCCTTCCTGGAAATGAGAATGAACCTTATGATTCCGAAGAAAATCCAGGTTCCGTATCCACAAGTAGAATCTCTACACGAATCCTCTTTTGAGGACAATTCTGAAGGACTCCAATTAAAATTCCAGACTTAAAACAGTAAAACCGCAAGTTGATCAGTGTGAAGATCCAGGACCTTTAAGCGAATCTGCTTTAGAAGATGATTCTGAAAGAATTCACTGAGAACATCAAGATCTACGTCTCAAAGTAAAAATTGATCTAGATCATTATGATGTTTCAGAAGATCTAAACACATTCTTAAACGCATTCGCGAATAAAACGTGGATCATTTTACACTTCAAAACTTTCAAGCGCATCCGATTCTAAAGGAGGGTTTTAGATGGAGCATAAAGATTTTAACAAGTTAGAGATAAGTATGCTGTTCCAGGATCTCTTTAATGTATCTTCATTTGCATTCGATGATTCCAAAAACTTATGTACAGGCAGTTTTCTGGAATGCGCTGAAGCATTATTCAATGGTCTCTTGTATAATGGATTTTTTCGAATTTTAATAAAACTTTTTGATTTTACTGTTTAACCAATTATTTACTACTTTATATCGAGAAAGAACGTTACTTTGAAAAACGTAATATCTCTCTCTACCCCCCCTTCCCTTATTTATTTAAAACTCAGAATTTCTTTTCTTTCGATTCAGAATAAATACAGCAATCCCCGAACATGCGCGATAGGTAGGACTGAGGGAAAACCGCGTAAGTCGGGGTATGTATATACATATAAATACATATAAACACATATAAATTATTTTTAGTAGGGGCCGGAGACTAAAGAACACACATAATTTAGAAAAAAAATGTTTAATAATATTTTATAGGTAACACAATTGCAAAACCACAAGCCAAATTTATTTTGATGTAGAAGATTTCATAAAATCTAACAAAGTAATCTGTTGGCTCAAAGATTTTTTTTAAGCGAGGTTTCTTATTGACATGATAATGTTTTTTATTCTTTGTTTTGTTGAAAAAATATGCTCTTCGTTGGAGTATGTATTTTCTAAACTTGTAATCCTTTTCTATTAAACTGAGGCCTTCTATCAAATTACTAACCATAATTCCCTCTTCTGATTGAACTGAGTCTAAAGACTCGTTCTTCAATGTTTTGTTCTTGCTTATGCATTTGTATGAGCTCATCAATTGCCAGTTCTTGATTGTGGGAGAATTTAGCAGTTCTTGAATGTCATCACTATCCACTTCTAAATTTATTTGCCCGGACAACGTCAATCAAATAACCAAATTCTTCAGGTTCTGACACTAATTCCGCCTTAGTTTCAGTTATGGAAAAAAAAAATTGATTGACAAGATTTCAAAATCAGGAATCTGTTGTTTTTGGGTACGGTTCATTTTTTAGGGGTTTTGGCGGGATCGAATTTAATTGAATACTTAAACTCCACTTTACTCCAACGGGGGCTTTGAACGACGGATTACGTGATTTTCGAGGGGATGGTCGAAAGTTACATAGGTAGAAACCTGAGCTGGCAAAACCCCTTCTCTAACTACAATTCACTTCAAACCCGGAAGGATTTTTGAACCTCTCGAAGATTTAACGTCATCACTCCTTTTCGGGTGATACTCAACTATGATTCAATGAAATCTTAGCGTGACTGAAAATCGTATTTAGGATTTTCCTTCAAAAACTATCAATTCTTTTTTAAAACCCGCTCATGGTAATTTTTGGGCTTTAAAATTAACCCCATTCCCCACAAAAAAATTATAATGCTTACTCTTATATAAAAGCTTTTGTTGTTGCTAAGCCATTGGTCAACGGATGTTTACGCAATGACAGGAAATGGGGGTATTTAGAGATCCACAAAACTGTTTCTTTTAAATTCTTCGAGGGAAACGTTTCCCCTTGAAGTGTTGTGGAACTCAGCAGAGCCATTTTTACCCATCACCCCATAGTTCAAATTTGTCTAAACCCTGAGTTACTGAAAAGTGGACTTGTTAATTCTAATCCATCTGAACGACGGCATCAGATCAAGGCCTACGAAATTCATCGTTACAAGGGGTTGGTTTTACGCCTGTCATTAGCGGCAACTGTGAGCACCCTGCAAAGGACAGTGTGCTTTGGCTCAGTTCCACCCCTATTTTGAAGGAAAACACCCTGGGAAGATCAGGGGGCCTCTCTTCCCGTTCCACCAACCTCCCGAGAAGCCTTGAGGCTTGACAAATGTTTAGAGTGCCCCTATGCCGCACAGACACTATACACTTACAAACATCCATGCCTTTCCCGGGACTCAAACCTCAGTCCTACGGTACTGCAGGTATCATCACTGGCCACTATGACGGATAGACGGCTATAAAGTGGAGGTAAAAATCATATCAGAATTGATCAGTGATTTTGCGAAACATTTTACCGCTTGGCGTATGTGAATGTCATTTTAGCCATTCCTGTTTGATGTAATGAGTTTTTTGTCCCTGCTATCCTTTTCACACAAAAAATAAAATTTGGACTTTTGGACCAGGCGACTACTATTCGAAACTAGCTCCCGACTGTCTATTTCTTCTATTGAGTGGGGCACAAGTTAAATCGAGTAAAAAGACACATCGGAAGAAGAGGGACATTAATTTTCCCTTTTCCTCCCCTTTATCACACTTGGCTCATAAGCGGTATATTTGCACTACTTCCAGCCTATCTGTAGACTTACAAACAACACGTACTATTGCAACCATGCTAACTTTGAAGATAAATCGCCAAATGAGCAGTGTGGCGTTAATATTCACTCAAATTCACTCATTAACTTTTGTAATAAACATAAAGGAAAAATACGAAAATATAAAATTGCGGTTGATTGATTGAATATTAATTTCGCACTGTTCAGCTACTCTGGGGCTTTTGGTGATGGACCTCGTAATTTTCAACCATGGTCAAGTGACGAGGACGACACCTGAGCTGACACCCCTCCCCTCTCCTAACTACCACACCAACGGGAGGACGTTTGAGCTCTCGACAGATTTAACGTGCATCGCTCCCTAAACGGCGGGTTTTTATTGGTACTGGGCTAGAACTTACAAAAATTAGTTATGTTTACCATTCGACTACACCAGGACTTTGAGCTTTAACGAATTTGATGCGCACCGTGTCACTTCTGTGGCACCAGGGCTTGAACTCGTGATACACTGACCACCAGGTCGTGACCATAACCATTAGGCTACCTAGGCTACCCTGTTTTTTTGAAAGAAGTAAAATCTTTCGTCGGTCATAAATCCCGTGAAAATATACAGAATAGGAGGGAAACATAGGGGACTTTTTAGTCTTTTTCCGGGATATATGACTGACGAAGGATCTTCCCTCTTTTCCTTACGTTCTTTGGCAAAAACCGGGTGACCTAGGTAGCCTAGTATTCATGATCACGAACTCGAGGTAAGCGTTGTCAAGTATCGGATTCAAATCCTAAAGCTTTGTAAGATCTCCGCGCAGGCTCACATACCTTATATTGTGGCTGAATATAAGTGCCTGTTTGCCGGCCTTCGAGCGTTAGCGGAATAGTGCGAAGACTGGCCTATTCACTCACGCACGCAACGGGGAGGAAGTTTGTCTGAAGTTTTAAGGTGACCCCCCTCAGGGGTCAGTGTCTCCTCGTCTGATTCTGATTGGTTTAGAACTAGCTGTTTCGCCAATAGCCTTCTGTAGTTAATAAACTGCGATTGCATCAACAACGAACTTTGGGAGGGAAGAAAATAGTGGGTTAAAGGTTGCGAATTGAGCTAGCTCTCTCAAGAAGCTCTGGTTTTAACCTTTAGTTGAATTTTTATCCTGAGAACGAACGACGATTCGTTTTATCGAATCGAGGTAAGTTTCATTATTGATTTACGCTTTAATGTATCCGACTACGTTCGGAACCGTGATTTTAAAAAAGGGATAAATGGATAATTTTCATGATATTTAGTGTCACCTAGATTAGAATGCATGTATAAAATGGTTTTAAGGACATTTTTACAAAAAAAATTTATTTAAATACAATATTTTGGCAAAAAATTAACTTAGAATAATCTTTTTTCAAAAAATGTTCTTTTATAAAGAATGCTTCAAAAATAATATTTCGCGCTTACATAATAAAGGAAAGGCTTCCCTAGAGAGTCTGAACTAGGATTTTTGAAAAATTCACATTATTTTCAGAGTTACTTCCAATTGAAATAATTATCGGTGTTTTTTTCGTAAAATTTCTCCCCTCAGTTGTCGTAAAACATGGATTAACCCACTTCTAAGTTATATATATTTCAAAAATTCTAGTTGAGCCTCTGTACAGAGATCTGAGTTATAGACAGACAAAATATTATTATAATAGAAGCATTTTTCACAAAAGGAGAATATTTTGAAAACGGGTCATTCTATGTTCATTTTTTGTCAAAATATTGTACTTAAGTAATTTTTTATTGTGTTAATATTCTTAAAACAATTTTATAAACGTTTTCTTATACAAATGACACTAAATATCATAAATATTATCCATTTATACGCTTTTGCAGAATCAAGGTTCCGAACGTAGTCTGATACGTTAAAAGAAAACAATTGTTGAGTAAACTTGTCCATTCTTTGATAAATTTATTTATATTGATTACTTGCATTCTGAAGAAAAATTTATAAGTCAGTTTTAAGTATGTTATATGTACTTTTGAAAAATTTGAGATATCTTCAGTGATTACATTTATGGAGAATTTCTTTTATTTTATTCGACAAATAAGTGAAATTCTCAAAAGTTATAAGACTTACTGTCTGTATGCACTCATTCGTATTTATATTTGTGCTATAGGTACATGGATTCGAATATTCATTGAAAAAGGATTAAAAAAAATCAAAGTTTTTAAGTTTGATTTCAAATTTAATTATTATTTTAAATAGAACTCAAAATAGTCTCAAAAAACATTCCGGGAAAAAAAAAAACTTTTAAAAAAAATTTTAAAATAAAAATAAATCGATTGTTTGAGTTTTAAATAAGTTTTTCTTAAGTTTCATGTTACTAAATAAAACTAAAATTCCGAAAAATAACTTAAAACATTGATAAAACGTCTTAGAATAGTTTACCTGTCCTGTACTAACTAAAAGCAGATATCAAAAAGAGTATTGAGACATAAAGAAAATACATATTATAAGCGATATAAACAATTAACTCTAACTTTGTATAAAAATACTCCTAACTTCAGTTATTCTTCGTTCAAAGAGTTTGGTCTTTAATTCAATGTAGCATGGAAGGAAAAAATTTTTGAAATTTATGCTGACGTTTTAAAATTCATAATTTTT